>APFE030326896.1:92181-105967 GCA_000404065.3 Pinus taeda | reverse complement strand
TATACACATCACGCAGTGAACCTGAAAGGAAAATTTTTAAACAAGATCAACTATAAAATAAATTTAATGAATCTAAAAACGTTTTGGAACCTAATGCACAACATCTAGAAGTCTAGGCTAGAGACGTATTCCAGTGTTGTAAAACCTGGTAACTGTTGTTTTCATTGTTGGTTGGGTGATTCCTCCACTCTGAGATGACAACTGTCAGTACGGACTTGTGCTCCCACATACCGTCGAGTATATATTGGGAGACCAGAATAGGCCATATCCTTTATCCTTAGGAAGTCGTGTATGCCGCCCTATCGATCACAATGCACTGAACACAGCATTCGGGAAGATTGACTGTCGTACCATAAAAAGTATTCTGCAGTTTTGCGATTGGTTTGGTAATCCCCTCTGCCTAGATTTCCAGAGGAGTCTCTTTCATTCCTTTTCAGACTCCTTAAAAGAGAAGGTCCATCTGGGCACTTGTCACTTCAGGCTCATTAAAATCGAAGGCGACTAGAGTCATCTTTTGTTTTTTCTCGACTATTAAAAATTGAAAAAAACAAGTTGTGTCAAAGCATCTAAAATTCATTTAATTCGAAAACATTTTCCCCTTTTATTTTGAGTTGATCAAGTAATCTACAATCATGGAAGAAAGTCAATCAAAACCCAATCATTCGTGGAGACTTACGAGTCATCTGTCATTGACTCCGAAAGCAAAACCATTCTGGACAAAGCGGACTCGTTTGACCAGATCAAAGTCCCCTAGGTTGGTTGGAGCAAGTATTCCTACATCCTCAAAGACTCCGGTTACTCCGAACATTTCTAGTATCCCTGCCTCTACAGGAGAAATTCCACAACAACAAAAGAACATTACAACTGATCCTAGTGTGGCGGTAAACACTTCTATTCCTGAACCGGCTCCATCTATAGTTGATTTGGAAGGTGTTACCCCCCAAACATCTATTGTTGGAGAACGTATATCTTCTTTGGCACCAGAAATATTTTACGGACCTCATGGTCTACCTCTCCCTCCTGGATTGATTTCCATAGAAGAGATTGTGGAAGATCCTCCATCTAACACTCCAATGCAATTTGGAGCTGGGATTGCCCTGTATCCTTCTTCATCAGAAGATATTCTCCCGCCATCAGAAGTTCCTGAAGAATCGCTAAGGAATCTTTTGGATAGGCTTAATATTTCTGAACAACCGTCGACATCAAGGACTATCTCACCCAACACAACATTGGTAGAAATTCCTGCTGCTACTCTGACAATGTTCGTCAGCGTGTCATCTGTCCCAACCAACTCTCAATCACTGGATGGAGTCGATCCAGGGGTTGTTTCGATAGTATGGACTATTACCATTTGTTCGTCTGGAATTGTATCTCGAACCTCTTACATTGAGTCTCGACAAATTAATCCTTCAAAGTTTCAATTTGGGCAAACCGGTCCCCAAAGGAAAATCATTCCTTTGAGTACTAGATTACTGGCATATGGAGGGCCATATACCCTTTCATGGCCTTCTTCAGAAGGACAACCATGTGAGAGTTCACCACAAAATTTAGGTTATGCTAGAATTACAACTAGCGGTTGGGTGCCAATCATGCCTCAACAACCAAGAGTTGTATACTCAATGCAACAAAGTTTACCTATGACAAATATCGCCACTACGCTGGCTATTGTGGCAATATCGCAAGTACAAGTGTTGCCAGTTGTATGCCAACCTGAAGTTTCCACATGTATTATGTCGATGAGTTGCTGGAAAACTCTAGGGTCTCCATCCTTGTCGCGATCATCGACGACATTAAAAGCATTTGATGGATGAACATACACCCCATATGGGATATTAAGTAACTTGCAAGTTGAACTGGGGGGGAAACAATAGAAATTGATGTTGAAGTTATCGACGGAAACCTCAATTACAACATCCTACTGGGAAGACCTTTGATATATGCCATGGCAGCCGTGTGTCGACCTACGTTAGGAAAATTGCATTTCCTTCCCAAGGAGGAATTATAATCATCGACCAACAAACATTTCTCCCCAACAGTTCGCAAGTTATGGGAAGCATTCTGATGATCCATGGAAGCCCTAATGTGCTTCAAAATATTGGAGTAGGCCTACTAAAAGACCCCACATTAATGGAAACTTTTACGCTACCGCCTCCAACCAATTTGGCGGAAGTGGCTAACGTGGGAAACTGCAATATGATATATTCCATTCAAAAGATGTTAGAGAACGATGTTAAAATGGATCATCTACAGGTATTGCCTCTAAACCCACTGGAAATATTATAGCAATCAATGTTTTCAGCATGGGAGGCAAACCCATATCAATGCTCATCAAGCATTTGGATAGATAGGTCTAAGGAATATGGCACCCCTTCAAATCCTTGGTCGCAAGTACACTCTATGGATGAGGGAATCGTTCAATCAATGATGATTGACGGGGCACCATGGGAAGATTACCACCATCATTCCCATCTTCTGAATTAGAAAGAAGAGAACTCCAACAACCTAGACCATCCTTCAGTTTTTGACTTTTTGTCGAATACTATGAATATGGTGGATTCCGAGAGAAACCTATCCAATATTGAAGAGACTACCGCCATAAATATCTCAACCAAAACAAATATTGTAGAGAATATTCATGTCGACAAACCTTGTTCTTCTTCAGAACTGGAAATATATATCACTCTCTTTCGCGATTTAGAGATGCCTTTGCTTGGTCATATGATGAAATGCCAGGTATTGACTCGAGCATAGTTGAACATGAAATTAAGATGTATCTGATGTTAAACTGGTACGACAACGGCTACGGCAGGTGCACCCCAAGAAAGCCATTTCCATCAAGGCAGAAGTTGAAAAACTCATCCATGCTAGTTCTATTTACCCAGTTCCTCTGACCGATTGGGTATCGAATATTGTTCCTGTGATGAAGAAACAAGGAACGATTAGAGTGTGCGTCAATTACAGGGATGTAAATCAAGCTTGTCCGAAAGACAACTACCTTACACCCTTTATTGACTAGATAATAGATGAATGCACCGAATGTGAAATCTTTTCATTTATGGATGGATTTTCCAGGTATAATCAAATAAATATCTCCCCACAGGACCAGTCAAAGACTACATTTATTTGTTCATGGGGCACGTTCACATATCGCAAGCTACCCTTTGGTTTAAAGAACGCAGGGGAACTTTTCAGAGAACAATGAACTATGCTTTCCATGACATCGAGAACATCGTTCAACCATATATCGACGATCTTCCAGCTCATTCATGAAAGTGGACCGATCATCTGCAACATTTGAGAGCGATATTTCTACGTTGTCGACACTACAAGATATGACTACACCTGCAATATGTGTGTTTTGTGTCAGTTCTAGTCGTTTACTTGGCTTCGTGGTCTCAAAGGACGGGATTCGTCTCGACCCATGTACGTTTCAGGCAATCATTGATTTGCCTCCACCTTTAAACTTGCTTCAGATTCAGAAACTCCAAGGGAAAGCAAACTTCCTTAGGAGATTCATTCCAAATTACACTGAACTTGCTAAAGGTTATACTCATCTATTGAAAAAATAAATACCCTTCATTTGGGATCAAGTCACGCAAGCTTCCTTTGATGCTTTAAAGCAATCTTTAATAAAAGCGTCATTAATGTATGCTCCTGATTATCAAAAAGACTTTAACCTGTATCTGGCTACAGCGGATACGACCATAGCGATGGTTTTAGTTCAAGAGGATAATGGAATTGAACATCCTGTATATTATTTAAGCCAAAAATTAAATGATACGAAAATGAAATACTCCTACGTTGAAAAGCTAGCCCTAGCAGCTGTTCAAGCGATACAGAGATTTCGACACTATGTCCTCTTTAGAAAAACTACCATTTTATCAGATTGCAACCCCATGACTTATATATTGTCACCACTGTTGCTGGGGGGCAAATATTAAAAATGGATAGCAATCTTACAAGAGTTTGATCTAGAATTCAAAAAATCCAAATCAAAGAAAGCCCTGGTATTCGCGGAGTTAATATGTGATCTCCCATCGTCATCCAACGATGCAACATCCGAAGAAGAAATCGTGGATGAAAAATTGTTTCTGATATCTTCAAGCAATCCGTGGTATGGAGATATAATCATCTATCTCGAGAAACAAACATATAGGTCTAATACCTCACTCTTCGAACAATGACGGATTCGATACCAAGCGAAAGACTACGTGATTGTCGGTGATACCCTTTACCATTGTGGTATCGATATAGTTTTGTGGAGGTGCCTCACCCATGAGGAGGTCGAAAAAGTCCTGAATGATTGTCATTCAGGTGCATGTGGGGGGCATCAATATGGTTATGCTACAGTGCAAAATAAATTGCGAGTAGGATACTTCTGGCCAACAATGTTCAAGCATTGCATAACCACAGTTAGAAGTTGCCATGCTTGCCAAATTTTTGATAGGAAAACCAGAAGACCACCCACACCGCTGCAACCAGTAGTTGTTGTTGGGCCATTCGCCAAATGGGGCATAGATTTCATGACATGTAACCCCACCTCGACCGGGGGGCATGGGTATATCATAGTCGCGGTAGACTGTTTTACCAAATGGGCCGAGGCGACGCCTACATTAAACAATAGCGGCGAAACGGCTACCATTTTCCTTTTTTAATCACGTAGTCTCTAGATTTGGTATTCCATAGGCCATAGTCACAAATCATGGATTACATTTTCGTAATCACATGATGGTTGAGTTGACTGCCAAATTAGGACTGTCCTATGACAACTCTACTCCATACTATCCGCAAGCTAACATACAAGTTGAGGCCATCAATAATGTCCTAAAGCCCATGTTGCAAAGAATGGTCAGATTCCATAAATAGAATTGGCACTTGATCCTGTACTCAGCCTTGTGGGCATACCAGACATCGGTAAGAAATGAAACCAGGTTTACACCTTTTCAACTTGTGTACGGTCTGGAAGTAATCTTACCAGTTCAGTGTGAAATCTCGTCCCTCAAACACACAATCAAGCTTCTCCCTGGAACTTTAGAAGAAGAGGCTCGTTTCTTGGAACTAATCCAATTGGATGAAACCCATCGCAATGCAGCTTCAACTAATGAAGCTGATAAGAAACAAGTCAAAGTGCAGTTCGACAAAAATGTCAAACTTCACGTCTTCTCAGAAGGTGACCTAGTCTTACTTTACGACCAGGAATTCGATAAGTTGGGAGTAGGGAAATTAAAATTGTTATGGATGGGTCCCTATATTGTTAAGCATGTATTAGCAAAAGGAGCCTACGAATTGATGGACTATGATGGGATTCCACTGTCGCAACCTCGCAACGCGTTGTACCTCAAGCGTTACTATGCTTAATTCCTCGTAGTAATCCTTATGCTTTTGTTACATTTTTGTTTTCTCTCAGAGTAATTATTTTGGTTAGGTAATCCACTTTTTTTCATTCATTGCAGATGTTGAACCTATTGGAACCATTTGTTTGATATGCTGATGAAGTGAGTCGTAGTTCGCGGAACCTATCTTCTGTGGCATGGGCCATTTTCGATCCCAGCGGCGGGTTAGTAAGTTTCAGAGGGTTATTTATTGGTCAGTCGATGAACAATATCGCTGAATACAACATGTTGATAGAACTCCTCTTTGATGCCATCACACATGGCATATGCTAACTTGTCGTCAGGCTAGACTCACAACTCGTCATTCTACAACTCACTAGTATCTATTCTGTACGGAATCCAGCCATCTATCGCATGTTCCTAAGAGTTAGGATTTTGGAAAGAAAGTTCAATTTCATTCAATATCAACATATTTCCAGAAGTTTAAACACATTGACAGACTCATTGGCAAATTATGTGTTAGATAGACATTTGTGACATTTATAAAAGAGAAGCATCACATCAATATATGCAGCAGGATCATGTAACTTAACCAAAATAAAGCTCTGAAAATAAAAAATATATACATAACTTTTATAGTTTATACATAATGTTTTGTAACCAAGACAAAATTGGTCAAATGACCCAAAACTAGAAATGCTAGGGGGCACCCTAGTCTAATGATGCTGGTGATAACAAGTCACCGCCTGTGCAATCATGCGTAAAAGCCTAGTCCATCGACTTGGCACGCTAGTAGTATGTCGCTGCAACCGCAGAGGCATCTCATCGGTCCTCACATCTAGGATACCAAGAGTGAGACCCTCGACCTGATCCTATAGTGCTGAAAGAGTCACAACCATGTCAAGGTTGCGGAGGATGGCCCTCCCCACAGCCTTTCCTGCTGGAGCAGCCGCTGGTTCTCTGCGGTGTACTTCTAGTCGAACTGGTCCAATATCTACATGAGCACATGAGTTTTGATTATTCTTCATGAGAGAAAGAATAAGAATATTATGAGAACAATAAACAAATATATGGTTAGAAGATTTACCCATAGCACCCCACTGCTCGCCAGCCGACAACACTAAATCTGGGTCACCCCGAAAATCCATGCCAACATATGGAAACTTGGCATAAACCATCTCCTGATGATCGAACCACTCGAAGAAAGTATCAGAAAAGGAAATCTAAGTCTGGCCAACATGTCGAGACATGAGGTCAACCCATCTCTGCATCCGTGGTTCAGTCGGTGGAGGTAAGCCAAGTGAGATGTACTGCGGCTGCATCAGTGGGATCTTCTCCAAAGCAAAAGTGGTCAAAATAGAACCATAGCCAAAATTCTTGGATCTTCCGCTTTTCACCTTGGTCAGTTGTTCTTTCATCACAGAGAGTACTGCATTGCACCAGTTGAACACCTTCGGTTCAAGGCATTCCAAAGCATACTGCATGTAAGCCCTGTTAGCTATGTGAAGGGCCGCGCTACCAGCCAGTCTAGAAAAAGTGAACAGAATGGTCCTCAAGGGCCAGTCAGTGACATCTCGGATATTGATCTTACCATCCGTAATCGGCTGAGATCCCTCTCTGCAGTGCCAGCAAATATACTCCCTCATGGACTCACCCCCCGGGCGGGACCTAATAATGAGAGAGGGGCACCATGCCTCAATAAACCGGTCAAAAAATAGATGTCCACGACAGTCAAGGGGATCGATTTGATCCTAATCTGGAACACCTGGTTGGTAGGATCCCAGGCATTGAGGAAATATTGCAACAAGTTGATTGTTGCATCATGCTAGAGATGCGAAAAAACTTCAACAGGCCACAGTTCCGTAATACAGTTACCATGCCCAGATCATGTACAACAACCGTGTCCTCTTCTTCATGCTAGCGTTCTCGCCATGTAACGACCATTTTTCTCTGATGAATATTTGAAAAACAAACAAGAGAAGAGTCAGGATCTTGATTTGGCAAAAAACAGGCAAAAATCTATGAGAAAGCTGTGCAAAAAGTTTCCTCCTTACACCCATCGCACCCGAGCAGTGTACTAGGAGTGATGCATACTGACTAGTCAGTGAGAAGGCTAGTATGCATCACAACTTTCTATTAAGGAAGGGTGCGATGGAGCCAAGGCGAGTTGCTCAAACCCCAGAGGCTCAACAAAGCAAGGAAGCAGGTTCAGAATTCAAAAAGAAAAGAAGGCAATTGAAGAGCACAAGTTTAGCTCTTACCTGGTCCAAATGGCATCAAGAATCGTCCACAGAATCTCCCGGAATTAGCTAGTGAAAATCAGGGGGGAAAAGCACCTCCAGAGCTCCAACAAACCAAGTTCAAATGAAATGGTAAAATGAGAGGTAAAAGTCACTTTTATATTACCATTCATGTAATTCAAGTAAGGTATTAGTCTTCTTAACTCATTTATCAAGCATATGTTTTCTTTTCTAATCGGTTTTATGAAGGAATTGAACAGGTAGTACAATCTTTGAAAGGACAAAATGCTAATGGTGAATCAAGGAATCAATGACCATTATCACAAGTAGTTTTAACACGTAATTCAAGCTCGTTAAAAAATAAACATAAGCAATGAGCAAATGTTTCCCCCAGAGTTTAAGCTCATTAAAAAAATGAACCAATTTTCTGGTAAATAACCATTTTGAATTCATTATCATCAACTTTTGAGCCTTCGTCGTGTTCTCATCATCACCTCCACTCTATTTTTTAGCTGATCATTCACCTCCATTTGATTCTTTACCCTTTTGAGGAACATCTGCGAAGAGTGATTCTATTAGCCATCCTTATGACACTACCGTGATTGGAAAATTCTAAACCTTACCTGGAATCAACTGCTACCCGAAATCATCACTTGTTCCTCGAAAAACGAGTCTCCTTTAAGCTCTTTTAAATTGACTCGTAAAATATGAAAAGATTGCTAAGCGATTAGCCTCTTTGGCTCATTAAAGTCATTGGAAGTGCTATCCCTCCTCTAGATTTTAATATTTTTGGACTTGAGGGATTATTACACAAAACGATCAAGCGCTTGTCTTGTTCATCTCATTAAAATTACCAAACATTCATCCCTTTCGTATTATTTTACACTTTTTCAGACTTAAGGGATTATATGACAAAAAAGAATCTTTTGAGTTTCCTTTCTGTCCCTTTCAGACTCTCTAAAATTGAAAAGGACCAAGTTATCTTTGTCGTTAAACTTGTTAAAACCGAATAGCAACAAACTTGTCCAAATGGACGAGAATGAGTTTCATTGTCGCCAGGCTCGTTAAAATATAGCGACAGGTTCGCCCCAAGGGAAAATTATGCATATGTTATCCTCCTCAAGCTTGAAAAAAATAATGAGGTACTAGTCAGCAATGTCTGGGGAAAATTGGGAAGAAAACTTGAAAAACTTTATTGGTAGCAAGTCGCTCTTGAACATGACAGTACGGTCGCAAAGCTGAAACTCAAAGGATTGAACGGGGGCCTGCACAAGCGGTGGAGCATGTGTTTAAATTCGATACAACCGTAGAACTAAACAGCCCTTGACATATGAACAAGTGTGCCTGTCCTAACGGGAAGGTGTTCTTCTCTCTGCATCTGAAGTTCGGGTTGGTTTTTCGTTCACTGGTCCATATCACCATTGGTCTGTCACCATCCATCTTTAGGATTAAACGATAGCAATCCCATCGTCAGTTTGCCAAAATATGTTCATCATAGAGAAGTCACTGCAGAAATTCACATGTTGTCTCACCCACTGCAATACAATCACAGCTCCATTCTTTCCATGATCGCCACCCTGAACCCTATATTCATCAGAATCGTTTTCACCTCCAAAATCATTTGCTTCATTCGTGTCGTAGATGTGGGAATACGATTAAGGCCCTCCTATGATGGGGTCACTTCTTTAGACATCACTCATTATCCAAAAGGTCGACCTATGGAACAACCCTTTCCAGTACTTTGAAGCTTGCATGTCTCAATGGCAGTTACTCACGTTTAGCGACCAGGTTTAAATATTAATGGCCTTCGACGAAGATTTTGCATGGTGTTTCGGACGACAGCCATTTTCCACACAACGCGAAATTGGTACATAGTACCTTAAGTCATTGTCATTATTGGTGATTCCTCTCGCGCCTGTTAACAACTTACATCATTGGCTGGTAATCAGGCGATGTCTTTCTGTGTTCGACTCCAGAACATTTTTTCACATGGATCGACTTGTACTCCGAGTGAAGATTGAATGAGTTTTGAAGACCCCGGATCTAGTTTCATCCATCTAGGCTATGATATATTCAGGAATATAAAGACATCAAATGTACATCGTTGCCAAATAGATGATCATCCAAATCAAAGGATGATGAGTCTAAATCATCAGTCTGTTACACAGATGATTGTCTGTCCTATGTACATGAAAATGAATTTGTAAAGCTGAGCATGCGAATGCCTGCCTCAGCTAGATCATGAAAAATATTATGAAGATAATGTATTGTATTGTATCTTATTATAGGTCGCCTCCCAGCTCGAAAAAACTTCGGATCCTCATGATAAAGAATTTCACCCGACATTAAAATATTAATGACCTCATGCTTTAGGGGGCAACTGTTATAGAAATTTTTGGGCACTGCAACCCCAATCATAAATTTCCATAAACTGAGGACTCCTATGTCCCTAAAAGTTTTGCTTCACTACCTAAAGGAACAAGGTCAACTGATTACATCATCTCCCAGAAGTTTTCCACTAAAACCTGCTCTGAAATGGTCAACACTGGACCATACTGAATACCCAGTGCAGAGGGTGTGATGCTTATCACCTTCCCAGTGTAGAGGGTGTGATGCATACTAGATGGCCCCTCTGTAGGGTGTGATGGGTGAGAATGGACAAATGGCAGAGACATTTTGCAAGGTGGAAGATCATAGAATCTTCCAGAAGCTTCCTCTTTGACACTTGCCTCTCTGTTTTCGACCAGGGATGAGTAAGAGATCATGAGTCTCCAAGTGGAATCAAGAACTATCAAAGAGAGGACACAAATCAAAACTCCAGAAGATGACTCAACCCCTACAATCATCTATATATGGATCCCTCATCACAGAGATCTGGAGGCTGGAATCTTGTATCTTGTAGAGGAGTGTTGTTGGCTTTTTGGTGAAACTTCATAGCGTTGGGTGATCTAAGCTTTACTTGAGGTGAAGAAGGGCTTTCTTGCTGGAGGATGATGCTGGGTCAGAACAATTGGTTGTAATCCTCTTGCTATTCTTGATATTAATAAAGGCTATTCAAGTTTTCCTCCACATTCTTGTATGTTTGATTGTATATGCATTTGTGTGGTTAATACATATCTGGTCTTGTGTTATTTATGAATATAGATCTCTGTTCTTCGATAGTATTATGCTAATTTGATTCCACAAGTGCTCTTTGAAGCTAGGCAAATGAAGAAGAAGCGGCAAAGATCTATCAGGAAGGAGAGGAATCAAGTAAGGAACCAAGCGCAAGACTAAGGTTGGTGTCCTTTGTTCCACGCTTATCTATTTTTCATAAAGGAAAACGAAAGTAGTCTTTACTTGTTTGTTTCTAAGATAGCTACCAGTCTTAGTGGGAATATCACCTCCGAGTGGACACTATTCCTGGTAACACCCATCTAACCCCCTGGATAACTATGTGGGTTCGTTGTGGAAAGAATATAACACAACCCAACATTCTCCAATTGTTGTTTTCTTTCCACCGGGGGCCACAAGAGATATTAGTCATTTATCTAGCCCTATAATGCCCATTGTTTCTATACACCAAGAGAACTTCTCAGAGCTCATAGATTTTGTCAATGCATCTGCAATATTCTTCAAAGTGTCCACCTTTACCAGCAACACCTTTTTGTCTTCAGTCATATCCTTCACAAAGTGATACTGAACATCAACATGCTTTGTCTTTGAATGATATTTAGGGTTCTTTTCCAAGAAAATTGCACTTTGGCTATCATATTCTATCCTTATAGTTCCCTCTACTAACCACATACTTGAACACAATCTGTGCAACCAAACTGCTTCCTTGCTTGTATGAGTGACTACCATGTATTCTGCCTTTGTAGTTGGTAGTTCCACTACAGATTTTTTCTTACTCATCCAACTGACTGCACCTCCAAATAGGTTGAACACATACCCAATTGTCGATCTTCTCTAATCGAGATCTCCAGCCCAGTCTACATCAACAAAGCCATGAATATCCAACACTCTTCCCAATCCTAGTCTTCCTTGGTAGCACAAAGCATAATCACTAGTGAAATGCAAATACCTGAAAACCCACTTCACTACTGTCCAATGCTCCTTTCTTGGTTATGACATAAACTTGCTCAATACTCCCACTGCATGTGTAATGTCTGGTCTAGTTAAATCCATTGCATACATAAGGCTACCAACTGCACATGCATATGGAACAAAGGACATGTCTTCTTCCTCTTCTTGTGTCTTGGGACACTATTCAGCAGATAATTTACACCTACAAGAATAGGAAAATTCACCGATTTACTATCCTGCATATTAAACATCTGCAATATTGTCTCAAAATACTTCCTCTGGTTTAACCAGAGCTTCTGCTTTGCCTGATCTCTTTTAATTTCCATGCCCAAAATATAGTTTGCAACACCAATATCTTTCATGTCAAATTTGGAGGACAATTGGTCTTTTTGGGAAAACTAGTATTCCTAAAGAATGGTAGCCCTCTAGGTTTGGTAGCTACCTTAGAAACAACAGTTTAAAGCAATTCAATGATTTCTTCTATGTGTAACAGATAAGAGAAAGATAATGGAACCAACCTGGAACTTCCGCTTAATCCCTCACTTGATCTCTCTCCCCTTTGACAGAGTTTGCAACTCCTCCCTGTACTTAACATGCTTGGAGAGTACCTGCATAAGTACAGCAATAAAGAACCATCAAAGCATCGTGATATATTACAACATAAACATTGCAGAATTAGAGATATAATGAACAAACGATAGCATTCACAAATGATAACGTTCACAATTGCATGATCATATGGAAGAAAACTTGAAGAGATTTATTAATAGAAGGGAGAATTACAACCCAGTTGTCTGATCCAGCATCATCCTCCCAGCTTCAATCCTTCTTCACCTCATGAAATAGCAAGATCACTCCAACAATACAATGCTCTTTCCTCAATTACAAACTATCAACACTTCCTTGCAATTCACCATATTCCAACCTCTAGATCGCTTGGATGAGGGATCCATTTAAAGATGTTTGCAAGGGTGTGAGTCATCCATGTGGTTTGATTAGTGTCATTCCACTTGTTACAATGGGTTCCACAAGAGAAGGGATTGGATTCTCTTAGATCCCTTATTCATCATTGGGCGAATTCAGAGAGGCAAGTGGCATAGGAGAAAGTTTTGGAAGATTCCATGAGCAATCAACTAACAAATGTCCTAGACATTTTTCCATCCTCACCCATCCCACCCTATAGAAGGCCTAAATAGTATGCATCACACCCTGGTAGTGTACCACTCAGTATGCATCACACTTTGCTAGTGGAGCAGTCAGTATGATCCAATTTAGGCAGTTTCTGGATGGCTTCTCAGATGGAGCTCTTGGGGAATGATGTATTTAGATCACTATGTTCCTTTAGGGTATGAAACAAATTTTTTAGGGGTTGATAAGCCCTAATACATCGACATATAAGTTTGGGGTTAATGTGCCTAAATATCTCTATAACAATTGGGTCTTCAAATCTTGGATAATTTCTTTGTCATTTCCAACCAGCAACATATCATCCACATACAAGACCAAATAAATAACATAGTCACCAATTAATTTAAAATACACACAATGATCTTCTTTGCTTCTAGTGAATCCAAGTCCCCATATAAATGTATCAAATTTCTAATACAACATCCTTGGTGACTGTTTTAACCCATACATAGACTTATTTAACTTGCATACCATTTCTTTCTTACCCATCACCACAAAGACTTTAGGTTGCTTCATGTAGATCTCCTCTTCCAGATCCCTGTGAATAAATGTTGTCTTCACATCCATCTGTTCTACCTCAAAACCAAAAGTAGTAGCAGTAGATAAAAGTAATCTAATAGAGGTCACCTTGGCAACAGGAGAAAAAAATCACCAAAATCAATTCTTGACACCTGGGAATAACCTTTTTCTACCAACCAAGCTTTGTATTTCTCCATCTTTCCTTTTGCATTTTTCTTCTTCTTGAACACCCATTTGCTGTCAATGGGTTTCCTTCCAGTCGGCAACTTCACTAGATCCCAAGCCTCATTTTTGTGCAAAGACGTAATTTCATCAACCATGGCCACTTTCCAGAGTTTTCCATCCTCTGAATCTACTGCTTCCTTCATAGTTCTGGGATCATCATCAGTAATAGATAAAGAAAAAATTGAATAGAAAGTAGAAGGAATATACCTTTCTGAC
>APFE030326896.1:19805-91798 GCA_000404065.3 Pinus taeda | reverse complement strand
CAAAATTCATGTCCTAACTCGGCACCACTCGGCATGCTTCTTGCCCTTTCCATCAATGTCTTTTTTATTCTTTCTGCAACTCCATTTTTCTCAGGTGTGTATGGAGTAGTCTTCTGCCATGCTATACCACACATTTTACAGAATTCTTCAAATTCCTTGTTGCAAAACTCTCCACCGTATCTGTCCTCAACACATATATATTCTTCTCTGTCTGGTTTTCCACTATAGCCTTAAATTCTTTAAACCTGTCAAAGACTTCACTTTTCTTCTTAAGATAATATATCCATATATTCCTTGAGAAGTCATCTATAAATGATACATAGTACACAAACTTACCCAATGATGGAACCTTCATAGGTCCAAAGACATCACCTTCATAGGTCCAAACACATCACTGTGCACAAGTTCTAATATATATTTCTCTCTCTTACCACTAGAGGGGAAACTCACTCGTTTATGCTTTCCATATACACAATCTTCACAAAAATCAAAATCTATGGATCTATTACTCATACCTTCTACCATACCTTTACCATGAAGTATTCAAAGGCCTTCTCTCCAATATGTCCAAGCCTTTGATGCCATGACATGGTATTCTTTCTGAAGACCACTAGATTTTATGCTCCTCTTTCAAGAACCACATAACTATTGCACCCATTAACAACAACGCTACCTTGCAACTTGTACAAATTTCCAATCTGAACTCCCCACATCAATACGAGTTCTCCCTAAACCATTTTGTAGGTATCCTTCTCGAACACTGTCTTTACACCTGCATCATCCAGCGTGCTTACAAAATCAGATTTCTCGTAAATGCGGGAATATGCAGAACACCCAGAAGTGTTCTAACCCTTCCACCTTGAGACTTCAACTTTACTTTTCCATGACCAACGATTCTAGCCTTCCTGTCATCCCCCAAGAAGAAATCACCACCATAATATTTCTCATACTCGCAGAACCACTCTCTGTGGGGAGTGAAGTGAAAGGATGCACCTGATTCAATCAACCATGCCTCATGATCTACATGTGTACATGGAGAAGCCAAGTACGCATCCACACCTTCATCTGAGGTGGTTTTTTCCTCTGTAGAAGAAGCATCGTCAGGTCCCTTTCCTTTGTCAGGTGCTTTATATTTACAATCCCTTTTGTAGTGCCCTTCCTTTCTGCATTTCTCGCACTCCACCTTTATAGGTTTTCCTGGAGATTTAGATCTCCCTCTAGATTTAGCTCTCCCACTCGATGACTTATTTTTGTTTCTGTTCTGGGACCATCCTCGTACAGACAAGGCATCACCATTCTAGCTCTCCGTATTTTTCCATGACATCTCCTCTGTCAGCAAGGATGAGACTATTTCATCAAACTACAAGGCAGTTGCATTGCTACCTATTGCAATAACCAGACTATCCCACGAATCTAGTAGAGAATACAACAAACTGATGCACTTATCTTCATCTGAAATTTTAATATCAATAGATAATAACTAACTTACCATAGTATTAAATGCATCCAGATGTTCGGTCACCGAGTCTCCATCTTTCATCCT
This sequence comes from Pinus taeda, assembly GCA_000404065.3. NCBI lineage: Eukaryota > Viridiplantae > Streptophyta > Pinopsida > Pinales > Pinaceae > Pinus > Pinus taeda. The sequence goes on along the minus strand of APFE030326896.1, from coordinate 90,255 downwards.
CAAGTTATATATCTTTTTCCACAGGAATAGTTTATTCACTAGAGACTTAGATTGGTACAAAGTCCCTAACTTGTCCCACAAAGCCTTCACTGTAGCTTCCCCTGATACATTTAGCAATATTGAATCTGAGACACACAATCATATTGTGCTCTTAGCCTTCTGATCCAACTTCTTCCATTCTTCATCAGACACTCTTATTGGTTTAGTACCTGTATCTACTGTGATCCACTGATCTTTATCCACCAATAGATCCTCCATCTTGAGTTTCCACAAATCAAAACTCTGATCATTAAATTCTTGATCTCTATCTCTCCATTTCTCACCATCTTCTTTCACCACCAGAATCGATCTCGTAAATCTCCGACTGAATAGGGTCTATCACAGGCCCGAGTGAAACCCCTCAACAACAAAGGTGTCCCCTTGAATCCAAAACAACTGTAATACCAAATGTAGGTTTTAACCCCATACAGAAATTGCCTACATATGATTCGAGAACACATAAAATAAACAATGTGAGAGCATATCACATAAAACACATATACACAGATATTTTCCCCTGGATCCCAAAATCGGGACTACCAGCTTGATTTTTCATTATATTCCTTTCAATGTTACAATACATATATATACATGCCAAAACATCCAATACCATGGACTGAAAAACCATCGTGTCCAAAACCATGTGTGAAAATCATGCACAAAACCATAGGTAGGTCTGCACAACCTAATATAGGGTCCAAAAAACAAAACTTTCTAAGGCGCTACCCCGAACCGCATAGAGGGGGGTTACCTACACCCCTCAAACCCCCTGTGACCCCCCCTGCTATGCAATTGGTGCAATGAAGGGGGGCCTCTGCCCCCCTCTAACCCCCAGGTTAACTACATGGGATAGTCATGGAAAGAATATAACACGACCCAACACTGAGAAGTAAAGGAAAGAAATCTCCCCAAATGCTATGTTCATGGTATCACGTTTGCAAGGTGGCAGACTCGACTTCCTATGGATAAAGGATTGAAGCCTAGAGGGGTCTCCCATTATATACTCTATGGTATGAGGGGCACAAATCTGTACTATAGCTATCTAGTGCTGAAGCTAATGACAATTGCTAGGTTTAAAGATGTCAGAACACATCTCTAGCCTAAACCTTCTAGATGTGATCGTTAGGTTTCAAATGCACCTTAGGTTAATTGAGTTCATTTTAAAGTTTATTTTGAGTTATGTCTCAGTTTTCAGTTCTTACTAATGCGACTAGAAAAACCCTAAATGTAGCTAAATCAGAGAATACCATTTCAATTCAATGAATTGTCTACACTAGATAGGGTAGAAAACACACAATCAAATGTAAACAACCAAGCAACTGAAAGGAAAATGATTTTTCACTACTTCACTTTTTGAGAAAATAAACTAATGAAAAATACATTCCAATTCCTAAATACATTCTAACATTCCTTTCAAAAGAAAAAAGAATTCCTTTTCTTTTCAAATTCCAATGCAATCCTAATCTTCAATGATGCTAACTACCATAACATATTGGTGCAAAAAACTAGAATTCTATACTTTCCATGTAATGAAAAAATGAATTTTCTCATAAAACACTTCAATCAAAAAGTTTTCGAGACAATTAGCTCTCAAGCAAATGAAAAACACAAAAAGAGAATATCTTTCAAACTAATGAAACAACGACTTTACACAAAAAAAAACAAGACAAGAAATGTGATCCATGCTAGAGAAGAAACATTTAGACAAGGAAACGAAAAAATTTCAAACCTTTGTAATGGAGGTCAAAGCCATAGAAGGACCATAGATGAAATGCAAGGAGTAAACACACCAACAACTTGACTTATTGAGTTCACAATCAGCTGAATGGATGACAACCTAGATGCCCTAGCACCACTAATCATCCAATGACCCATGAAATCAAGAGAAAAGATGACACATCAACAAGCAAACAAACCAAGTTAAAGCATCTTTCTAGTCAGGGAGAAGACAGTCTAAAAAGCTTACAGGGTCGAAATCATGAGAGAAAAACACACTAGTCAAGATTTGGGGCAGACCCTAATCTTCACTTAAAGGCATTGGCGCGACTTCCTAACTGACAACAAGTGCCAGAAGGGGGTCAGCACAACTATTTCTAAGCATATCATGCTAATCAACACAACTGTCAGTGAATTAAGTGTGCTGAGTGAGGACGCTAAGAAAAAATAATTTCCAAAAATTGAGACCAAACTTGCTATTATGAATTTCAAACCTAGACCAGTAAGAAAAGGAAAACAAATACAACTAAAGGGAAACAGAGAAACTATAAAAGTTCACACAAAACCATGAAATTCGAAGCAAACAAACAAAAGGATTGGTTCCCGAATATGGTTTCCAGTTTGTGGTGAAGTAAAATTATGACTGCAGACACAAATAATTCCTCTACCCTAATAACAGGTCTAGCCATAACCGATACATTCTATGGAATATTTCCTTAGGTTAGAACCAATTAAGATGGCCTACCTCTTAGTACGCTTATCCTGTTTGATGTTGACCTTTCTTTCTCACTTCAACTATCTCTCGTTTCCTTCTTCAAACACGTGAAACAAGTAAACAATAGAAAACAACAACCGTGATTACAACCATTGTCTTGACATTGATTTTCTCCTCCGAAAAAGCAAGGTTACCACACACTTTCGTTAGCATTCCATGATGGCCTAAACAATGATAGTTTTAAGGCTCTTCCTTTTAGGTTTCACACTAAACCAAAATCACACTTCTCCTTCACACACAACTACAAAGCTACAACTATGAATAGCTTGTTGTTTACTCCAAACTTAATTAGCATTAGCACACCAACGTTAACACTACCTTGTGCTTTGGAAAAACGGAGGCTTATATAACATGCATGGATAGGATATGGTTCCTCTTCTTATGGGAGAAGGTATTACATCCTCGACTCCATATGGTTCAACCATTTACCAGACTTTCGTTATGAAGCTTCTAGAGCTAGAAGCTTCAACCCTTTATTTAAAAAACTTTCCAAAAGAGGATTGGCATGACTAAAACAAAGCTCAGTCACTACGTCAGCACTAGGAATAGTTTTAATCCATGCATATCGGTGCGAGGAGGATAAGGGTCATTAGCATCGGTCTTGTAAACTAGGAAAAACAAAGGATTTTGGGAAAATGGTGCAAACGAGAATTGTTTTGCTCATGACGAGGGACACAATGGGAGTTTCTTCATGAATGGAAAACATGTAGGGTTTAGTTTACAGGTCCTCCAAGATCAAGGAATGGGGAGTACGGGGATAGTGACAAATGTTATGTAACAATCCACCACTTATGTGCATTCTTAGTTCAGATCAAGGAAAGCACTAGAAACCCATAACATGCATATTTTCTTTTGATCCAACTCTTCATAAGATATTCATTACTTGCACACTTAGACCTTTGATCTTTCCTCCTTATATACTTATATCCTTTCTCAATACCTCAAACCAAAACTATAGTTATGATGTTCATATTCTTTAATAGTATCAAGATTCTTTGTCGTGCTCATTACCATGGGTCAATACCATGGTAGGAACCCCTGGCATTCATTATCCTTGATTTTCCATCCCATATGCGCTTTTCCTTCTATGAAAGTGCATGCATATGTATACGCTCCTTTTCTTCTATGAACCCATGTGTATGCACTACTTTAACAAGGTGAACCTGCATATACATATTAAACTATTCTCTTTCCTCAATATATGGAGTATGATCTATGATCATTTGTTGTTAACCTGTTCCACTATGAAGTGTCATCATATATGTGAGTTGCATTCAAGGACAACACTTATACCATAATGCCAACACAAAAAATTTGGGATCCCTCTTTCACCACAAAATAAATAAGTGTTGATGCACATTTCTCTTTAAATAAATAAATAAATAAGGATGAAAGAAGAGAAAGGCTTCCCGTGTAGAGAGGTGAAGCAAGCAACTCTGCTAGGGTAATATCCATGCTTGATGGTAGCAAAGCAATGTTTGTGTTCCTGCATGACTTTTCCAGGGTAATTTCCAAGAATTTTGGCAGCATAGCAACACCAAAGATGAAAAACTATACTCTAAAAATCTCAAGCTCGTGAACTAAACTACCCTTCCCAACTCGAAACATTGTGATTTTGTTGAATATTATGTTGTGTTCAACTAAGGAGGTATAGCGGATACCATCTCTTTCCATGGGCTATGTGGGAAGGCAAAAGTGCTCTGCATGATGAATCAACACTCACTAAGGAACCAAGGCCCTGCACAGAAGAAACTAACCAAAATAGAGAAGTTGGAGTTCAACCAATGTGTCCCCTAGTGTTGTTGTTGCTGCAACACCCTCCAAAATTTTGACTTTCACTCAAATTTTGGAGCCTTCCTTGGACTTTTCCATGATTGTTGCAAACACTCAAGCTCATTCCATGATATTTCTTGAAGTTCTTTGGCCCCTTCTACTTGTTGGAATAATTGTCATCTTTTGACATGTTTGGTTGTTATGTAATGTTTGTGATCTTCTTCTATTGGTTTCGAAGGTTGGCCTTTGTGTATATGAGTTTTCATAACCATGTACACATATGTATTACTCATACACCAGGTCTAGAATGTTGTCACAAAATTTTCGTCACGGTTGTCCCAAGGTCTGTCTTAAGTGTCGCACTTGTCGCATCTTGTCATGAGGCAGTTGCACACAGGGGAATGCTTTATTTGTTTGCTCTGATGATCTATGTCATCATGTCATAAAATTATTCTAAGTTTGTGACCACACATCAAGTTCATCACTAGTCCAACCCCCCTCCCACACAGTGATTTTCGGGAAACCTTCCCCACTGGAAAACTTGGTTGCACCGAGAGCTAACTCAGCTGCACACTATGTAGTCTCAACCCTCATAGATGTGACCTTGCTAGTTGGAACTCCACAGTGTGAAGTCATTGAGCTCCAAGGATGTTGTTTTACGCAATTACATAGCTAAGTAGCCTCCCTTGAGCTTCAAAATTATGCAGTTGTGCCTCCCAGTCTACCTTGACCTGTGCACTTTACACCTTTAACCCTCAATATTTTCCCTTTCCTGCTAGAGCTGTGTAATACACAGAGAGATTAGCTTCCCTTGGCCTCCAAATTTCATAGATGCTTCCTCAAGTGCCCTTCCCCTAGCCAAAGATCATTGTCCTTAGAAACTAAGATAATTTTCCCTTCGGAACTCTATACTTCTTAGTCCCACCTATCTCTTGAAACTAAATAGTCAATCCTCCCAGTGCCTCATCCCACAATAGCCACTAGATTTAACTGTGCAATTTTGTCCCTCAGTGGGCACTGCGCAACTTTCCTCCTTAGTGAGTACTGTGCAAAAAAGTTCCTCAACCAATCCTGAGCTATGCTCTGCAGAGTCTTAGTGATCAATCTCTCTCCCTAGCAACTAGAACTGCATAATGCGCAGTCACTGAGCCCTTTCTCACAATCTTTCATTTGTCTCAGGCTTAGTTCATGAATAATAATGAATCATTCTAGACTAGGGATTTTTTAGATTGATGTTATCCTGTCATGAGTGAATTGTAGGAAAATGTACACTATCAATTCATGGCAAGATGATAAAATGGAGGAGAAGGAGGGAAGAATGCCTAAAGACATACTTGTAGTGGATAACTTTTTCACTTCATACTCAAATTTTTATATGCTACTTCAATGAAGGTAACTCGCATGTACACGCAACTGTCTTTAAAGCGACCATCATATATCCAACAAACTTATGTTTCAGTTAATTCATCATATGTTGATCTTTAATCAGTGCATCGATACTTTATTCACCATATAAACAATAACCATGTGCAGTAATAACACAATAAACCATCACACAAAAGAAACACAATTCAAAACTAACATTTAAGGTGGAAACCCAATGCAGGACAAAAGCCACCTACTATTGTCTTATTTTAATATAAGAAAAATCTGTTATAATCTTGTACTAGGGTAGACTTATACCAGTATGTAGGCACCCACTTGTAGAAGGCTACAACCTTCTCTCATTCTCCAGATTGTACTAGAAGGGAGATACAACCCCCTAGATCTTGTACTAGCCAGTCTGTTTACTAGTACATAGGCATCGACCTACAGAAGGCTCCAATCTTCACTCATTTTCCAACTACTACTTGAAGGGAGCTCCAACCCCCTAGCTCTTATAGTAGCTGATATTTTTACCAGTATGTATGCACTAGCCTATAGAAGGCTACGACCTTCTCTCTTCGTCTAGGGACCACGTTTCATAAATTTTCAGACTGGATACTCCTGCAACACAACACCACAATCTAAAGGCCTTGTTTCATCAAATTTGCATACTGGACCCATTACTAACATTGAAGCTCAAAATCAATCACTGTTGTAATATAACCAATCACTGAAAGCCCATCATCACTGAAGAAAATCACAATCAATCAATCTGAACATTCAGAACACTGTCAATAGAACACAGTCACCAGAGCACAGAGAAGAACCCAGAACTTTGCAACAACAACTAGAACCAGCTGCAACTTCAAACATAATATCTCATAACATATATGCTAATTTGATGTGTCGAAACACCATGTATACGAGCTTTTAAGAAAGTGAACCAATGTATAGATCTACAAATACTAACTTAAAAATTGCACAACTATTCCAGACTTCAGTCATACCCAGATCATACCATTTACATAATTAAACATGTGTTAGTATTTAGATCTAGCCCAATCAACATCATATCATGAAATCATAAGTCATTTCAGTTCTTATGATCCTAACCTAACATTGTATCCCAGGTACACTAAATATTTTAGATCATCTCATAATCATAGCCCCTGCAACATAACATATACTTCATTTAGAAGTATTCCTTAGAAACCCATTAACATGCACACTCTAGCCTAATGATCTTCTCCTCCTTATATAGCTTTAGCCCTTTCTTAATACCTCATACCAAAACCACTTAGGACTGATGGTATTCTTGGGCCAGATCAATAGTCATTACTCCACTCAATATTGTGATCTAATACCATGCTATTGACTCGTGGTATTGTCTCCTCTTGAATTTCATTGTTTTGCTAAACTGTATATGCTTTTCCTCTTGTGAGAGTGTGTGTATACGTATATGCTATGTTTGTTCTATGGACCTGTGTGGACATGTTACTTGGATAAAATGAACCAATGTATACCTCTCTTTCTTCAACCTCTGGAGTCTGATCTATAATCCTTTTTTGTTAATTTGTTGCACTGTGAACTATCATCTATGTGAGTTGCCATCAAGGACAACACCTGTATAATAATGCCAATAATATCCCCCTTCATACTTGATAGTAACAACAACACCAAGACACTCTCCAGCTTTGACATCAAGGGAAAAAGGCGGACCAAGATATTCTCCCCTTCTGATATACATTATGCTGCTTATGCTTCCCCTGAGTACATGTAGAGTTTGCAAAGATATTCTTCAAAAGAATACCATGACACTGTAGCTCAACTAAGTGAGTATGACTTCCCTAATACCAATTACTGATACATACATCAATCACCCAACCAAGTGGGGATCCACCAAATTTGACTCATCCACCCAACCAAGTGGGGATATACCAAATGTTTATGCATGACTAAAATAACAATTATTACATCATCCTTCCCATGAATAGTGGGGTTACAAATTAGGTATTTTCATGACCTTTACATCGAATGACATATATGACATTTATAACAATAAGCAACAAGCTAAACAAGACCATGATAGTCATCATCAACTATCATACACAATATATGTTATGTACCATCAGCACCTGTCAGCAGCATCAGGATCAACACCCTATATATGTCCATTATCAAAAGATTCACCTAAATCAAAACAACTGTGTGGATCAAACAATATAAGTATCTTCATGTACCAATATCTTCTAACATAAAGCCAACAAATTTGTGCTAGTCGTTCATTGTCAGATCTGATCATTGTAAATATCAGTAAGAATCATCAAGGCATCATCATAAATCAGATATACATCAAGTCATTAATAAATTATGAGGGCCAAAAGCACTTCTCCATATTATAAACAGACTATAATCATCATAAGTTAGAACATAACAAATATTTGACAATTGAATGGACCATATCAGACCCCTTTTTTTGAGTTTGTCCTAATACATTTTCCTCAAACCAACATATACGTGACTGTGCAACTTCTAACTCACATATATACATGACTTCTCTTCATAATAACTACATATGAGAATTGGAATACTAAAGTTTTTCACATTTAGCTCCCCCTGGGTCTGTTATGTCTGTAAACTAAGCTATGACACATCTTTCTGACAACAATTCCTTCTTCTTCAATACCTTGGATTATGATGATGTTTTCTCCTTCGATATGGTGGCTGAAATTTTTTCCTGCATTCCTTTTCTTTATGTCCAAACTTGTTACACACATAGAATCTCACATGTTTCATATTCCTTCTAGCACAATCAATAGATTTGTGACCACACATATTGCAATAAAAACAATATCCCTTAAAGTACCTGGAAACTCATGATATTTCTGTGTGATAGTCTTGACCCATTATACTTCTGCATCTCACTACAACAAGTCCAAAATTATGACATTTAAAACATTCAACATGATTTGTCAGAGGAAAGAAACAATCATCCCTTCCATAGTTAGGTGGAAATGTTTTTCTTTGAAGTCTTTCTTTCCTTGGATGTTGATGGGGTTGACCTTGTATCTCCTTGTTGCACATTTCAGATTTTTCATTGGAGTTCCTTACCTCATCTTGTGAGATAGATTCACGTTCATGAAAACCAAGACCAATCTTTATAATAGGTGAACGCTAAACTTTGAAGATTTCGTCTAACGTTTCCAATCCTTTAGCAAATCTAAGATTCATAGTATTTGTATTTTCAAGTTCTTTCTTAGACTTACTACTTCACATTCTAACACTTCATTGTGTTTTTCCTTTTCAGTGAGTTCATGTGTCACTGTGTTTATGACTATATCTTTTTCTGGAAAATTGATTTTGAGTTCACTGATTTATTTAAGGAAACATTCCTTTTTTAAGGCATCATTTTCATATGCCATGAGTAGCTTAATTTCTTGATCATCTTCATCACTATTGGACAAGCCATCACTATCATCATGAGTATAATAACTTCTATTACCTTCTATAGACATCTTTCCTTTGACATGAGGGCATTTAGCAGTGTAATGACCAACTCTACCACAAGCAAAGCATTTGAATGGTAGATTACCTCTGAATCTTCTGGAACCCTATTGAAGCTTCTTGACAAAATTTACCTCATCTTCTTCTTTTGAAATGTGTCCTAATTCATAGTTATCTTCCTTTTCTTTTCCCTTTGCTGATTCTTTAAAAATGACTTTTCTCATATTTGATGGACCTCCTTTTCTCATTTCAAAGGAAGTTAGGATTCCATGGGGTTGAGTCACAGTAATAGTTTGAAGATCCTGTTTTTCTTCTATGCTAGAAACTTTTGACTCAAATTTAGAAGACAAAGATCTCAAAATTTTCTCAACTAAAGTAGATTCCTTTATCTCTTCACCCATATTTGTCATATGATTTACAATCCCATATACTTGCAAGAAATAACTAGAAATACTTTCATCACTATTCATCTTGAGAGTTTCATACTAGATTATCAGTGTTTGTAGTTTAGCACATTTTACCTGGGAGTCTCCTTTGTAGCTCTGAATGATTCTATCTAATATTTCCTTGGTTGTGTTGAGCTGCATGACATTGACAAATTCTTATTTTGATAGACTTTCCAATAAAGTGTTGATAACTTTCACATTGATTTCATATGTTTTCCTTTCTGTTGGATCTGTGGGGACTGTTGTTGGATATTGATATGATTTCTCCATAATTTCCCAAACACTAGCTCCAAGTGATTGAATATAAGCTCTAGTTCATGTTTTCCAATATACCAAGTTGTTCCCATTGAATATTGGTAGTTTGATAGATCCCATGCCTTCGTGATTGTTCATTTTGAAAGATCTCCCTTCAAGCAATGAAGATTCCTCTTAAGGACCTGCTCCAATACCAATTCTTGGAAATAATACTGAGGGGGAGGGTGGGTGAATCAGTATTAGTCAAATCAATAATTTTTTTATTTCATACTCAAATTTATATACGCTACTTCAATGAAGGTAACTCACGTGTACATGCAACTATCTTTAAAGCAACCAGCATATATCCAATAAACTTATGATTCAGTTAATTCATCATATGTTGATCTTTAATCACTGCATCAGTACTTCATTAACCATATAAATAGTAACCATGTGCAATGATAACAGAATAAACCATCACACATAAGAAACACACATGAACACCAATATTTAAGGTGGAAACCTAATGCGGGACAAAAACCACCTACTACAGTCTTCTTTTAATATACGAAAAACTTGTTTACTTTCTTTTACTAGTGCAAACTCATACCAGTATGTAGGAACCCACCTGCAGAAGGCTACAACCTTCCTCGCTCTCCAAATTCTACTGGAAGGGAGCTACAACCCCCCTAGCTCTTATTCTAGCCAATTTGTTTACTAGTACGTAGGCACCGACCTATAGAGGGCTCCAACCCTCACTCATTTTCCAGCTACTACTGGAAGGGAGCTAGAACCCCCTAACTCTTGTACTGGTCGATATGTTTACTAGTACGTAGGTTCCGGCCTACAGAAGGCTACAACCTTCTCTCTTCCTACATGGACCAAGCTTCATAAATTTTTAGACTAGATACTCCTGGAACACAACACCAAAATCTCAAGGCCTCCTTTCATCAAAATTTCATACTCGACCCATTAGTAATAGTGAAGCTCAAAATCAATCACCACCGTAATACAGAAAACCACTGAAAAGCCATCATCACTTAAGAAAATCACAATCAATCAATCTGAACATTGAGAAGACTATCACAAGAACACAATCATCAAAACACAGAGGAGAACCTAGAACTCTACAACAAAAGCTAGAACCAACAACTTCAAACATCATATTTCATAATATATATGCCACTTTGATGTGTCGAACTAGTGTGTATATGTGCTTTTAATAAAGAGAACCAACGTATAGATTTGTGAATACTAACTTAAAAACTTTACAGTTATTCCAGACTTTAGTCATACCCAGACCATACCATTTATAGAATTAAACATGTGTTAGTATTCAGAACTAGCCCAATCAACATCATATTACGCAATGATAAGTCATTTCAGTTCTTATGATCCTGATCTAACATTGTATCCAAGGTGCACAAAATATTTTAGATCATCTCATATTCATAGCCCCTACAACATAACATATACTTTAGATAGAAGTATTCCTCAGAAACCCATTCACTTGTACACTCTTGCCTAATGATCTTCTCTTCCTTATATAGTTTTAGGCCTTTCTCAATACCTTGGACCAAAACCACTTAGGACCCGTGGTATTCTTGGGCGGGATCAAATAGTCATTACTCCGCTAAATATTGTGGTCCAATACCATGGCATTGGCCCCTAGTATTGTCTCCTCTTGAATTTCCTTGTTTTTCGAACCTGTACGTGCTTTTCCTCTTATGAGAGTGCGTGTATATGTATATGCTCTTGTTTCTATGGACCAGCGCATACATGCTACATGGACAAAATGAACCAGCATATTCCTCTCTTTCTTCAATCTTTGGAGTCTGATATGTAATCCTTTACTGTTAATCTGTTGTAGTCTGAACTGTCGTCTATGTGAGTTTCCATCAAGGACAACACCTATATCATAATGCTAACAATGTGAAGTTATGTCATGGGTTGGCATATGCCACATCACTAGTGTGGACCATGTATACTGTAATAAAATGTATTGAAATGTGGAAGTCCAAAGGACACAAATCAATATGAAGAGTCATGAGGGTAGTCAAAGAGTCACAAGGGAGGAGCATCACCCCTTGGTTAGATATACCTCCTCATTAATGAGAAATGGCATTTTCACCTTGGCTGGTCCCTCAAAGAATTAGAGAGGTTAGTGAGTTCTTTGAGGAGAAAGGAGTGGCTCCAATGTCCCACTACTAGTGTTGGTTTGAGCGAGCTTGACCCTGGTTTAGAGCATGCTACACACCAACAAAAACCTCAACCACTGACCCTTTCGACAATGACCTTCAAGCAGATCACAGTCTCACCCAAAGTGGTTATATGAAGCTAACGAACAAATTTTTCGCAACCAGAGGGTTATGTGCACTGTTGCGTCCATGTATTTACTTATGTTTTATACTTTCCTATAACTTCATGTACATAAACAACTTCGTGCTGATGATTAACTTTACAAAATTGTTATTATCGCATCATGTTGGGTGCAGGATCCCCCAAGGGCAGTTTTTGGCCTTAAAGCCCATATTTTGGTCCAATTGTTCTAATCCAAATGTAAAGACTCTGGATTTTGTGGTCGCAAAGCGCGTAGATGTTAAAGAGTCGTAGGGTTGTCCACCATTATTTTGATAATGTAATTTCGATTGTAAAAGATCTACCCATGGTCCGCGGAGCATGGGATTGTATAAGTAGAGAGAGGCTCTGAGTAGATAGATAGATAGAACAAGATCAAATCAACGATGGAATGATGTATAAGAGATAGCTCTGAAGAGAAGTCTAAGTTTGGGTCATAGCGTAGGTAGAGGCTCTACAGTTGAGTATGCAGAGGCCTAGAAGTCCGTAATTGAGTGTGCAAACCCTTGCAGCGGAGTCCTTAGGGAAAGTTGAGTCTGTACTCATTTGGAATTTTCAATAAAGAGAAGTATTCTATAATTTTTGTGCCTTTATTTCCTGTTTATGCATCTATTATGTTGGGTATGAATTTTTCTTCTAATACTTATATGATGCATGAATGTGTATAACTATATTGGTTAAGTAAACACAAATAAGAACATTTGTTTACACGGAGCTAACTAAGATCTGTAAATAATATAAGTAATCTACTTAGCTTAGTTTGGGAGATTTCGCAGTTCGCTGAAAGTATATCAGCCCCCGGTTAGGGGTGCATAGAAGTCGATTATAACATTTCACGAAGGTAGTCAAGGGTAGAGCATAGGGGTAAGAAACCTACATGAAGGTAGGAATAGTTGGAATAAAATGACATCACACCCATCTCAAGGGTGTAGAAACTTGGTTCCAACATCCCCCCATACTGCTTCAGGTGGGACTTCAGTCCATGGTCCGTGGGATGATATCGAAAGGGCCAATAGTGTAGGTATTTATTTGGCTAACTAACATAGAACCTGGGTTAGGCCCCCACAAGCCAACAAATGGTTCTGTTGCCAGGACTGGAATCTGCATAAGAGATGTGTGATGTCGTATCACTCGAATCTAACTAAGAAATAAATCGAAGGCTGGTTGGACAGAAGGAATCACGAGTTCGTGGCGGAGGAGAACATAAACCTACGACTGTGAAAAGAACAGTGGTTGGACCAATACCTATATATGGAGATCCATGAAATATTTTTCGCCTCTTTCCCTACTGAGTTATATGAGTGGATCGCGAAGCTATTAGATAGCCAAGGAAGGTGGAAACTTAACAGTCCTATTGTGTGGACCCCAGAGCTAGTGTGAAGGTTGGAAACATTAGACTATAAGATCAAATGTGCCATTAATCATTGGCTCGATCGCATTATAGGAGGATTTGTTCAAAGTTCACGGTCAAGACCTCAGTAAGCTATAGCGAGGCAGAGCAATGATTTTTCAAGGGACAGTGAGGTAAGTACATTAAATATCTGAATACCTGAGTCTTGGATTAAAATGTTGTTGGGCGAAAAAAGGGTTATCCAGCTACCTTGATGTTTGGGACTACACAAAGCAGAAGAAGTTGCAGAAATGAATGAAATGATGGTTTGGAGTATAGCCCCTTGTAGGTTTTAACCCCATACAGAAATTACCTCCATACGAATTCTAAAACACTGAATACAAATAATGCGAGAGAATAACACATAAAACACATATACACAGAGATTTTCCCCTAGATCCGAAAACCAGGACTATCAACTTGATTTTTCGTTATGTTCCTTTCAATGTTACAATACATATGTATACATGCTGAAGCATCCAATACCATGGACTAAAAACCATCGCGTCGAAAACCATGGACCGAAATCCATTGTGTCCAGAACCATGTGCGAAAAACATGCACAAAACCATAGGTAGGTCCGCCCAATCCAATATAGGGTCCAAAACCAAAATTTTATGGGGTGTTTCCCTAGACCCCATAGAGTTGGGCTACCTGCACACCTCAAACACCTTGTGAATCCCCCTGCTATGCAATTGGTGCAACGAAGGGGCGGCTCTGCCCCCCTTCTAACCCCCTAGTTAACTACGTGGGCTAGTCGTGGAAAGAATATAACACAACCCAACACTTGTTCATTTCACCACCGTGAAAGGATGAGGAAGGAATAGCGAAGGTCTCTCCATGAAGTGCTATTAAATTGATAAGATAGGGATTTCCATGAATACCACCTCCGCCCACACCACCTCCATCTTCACCGCCATCACTTCCAACTTCAACTGCACCATGTCCACCACCACCACGATTTAGTATGGCAAACATAGTGAATTTTTCATTGTTCAAAGGCTTGGGAAATGATGACTAAGACCAATTATGGTTCATTGTGAGGGTTGTATGGGAATCTCAAGGTGTTAAAGATGATAACATGAAGAAGGCAACACTAGTTAATGCTCTGCAAGATCGTGCACTAACCTGGTATATTAAGTACTCTAACAATAACCCGAATGCTAGAGTAGCAGACATCCAAGTAGCACTAAATAGGGAATTAACAAGCCTAAATCTGAAGTGCATTCAATTGTGGGATTCAAAGAGCTCATGATGCTACTAGGAAAGACGCCTTGAGAACTAGATCTGAGGCTGACATGTACGATCCACAAAGCCAACATGAATTTGACAAATGGACAGCATCGCGAGTGGTTTGTAGGCTCACTACTGCCAAATTTAAGGAGTGCGCTATCACAACATAGGATAACAACTCAGGCAGAGGCCTTAGAGATTTCCATGAGACTAAATGAGACCCCGATGTAGGATCCTAATCTAGGAGTTCAACAGATCCACATGCAACTGAAGAATATGTGCCTTGAGATGCAAAGGTTGAAGCAGGATAGGATGGTTAGACTAGAGGTACATGAAAAAGTATGGTGCGTGAAATGCAAGCGTGAAGGTCATGATAAAGACCACTACCCGGTCTTTAGAAATTACCTTGCAGGAGGAGGACCAATACCTTTAAGGCTAGAAGCTCAAGTAGGACCTATAATGGCACGTACCTTGTGGTGCGCTATCTGTCAGATAGCCAAAAAACATGCCATGGATAACTACCACCTGTTATAGAAGTATACAAAAACTCTGCAACAGTTGTTCCACAAATTTTGTAGATTGGTCAGACATGATGAGCGTACCTATAGGAGCTATGAATTGGTGATAGATAAAACTGCTACCTATAGGGTTCATGCTGAAACACGACCCCTTGACTAAAATGCAGGGATGGCATGGATGGCAATTTAGTGGTGAAGATGAGGTCGAGGTGAAGGAGGACTTGATTGAGGTCATGAATAGTTGATTTGCCACAATTTCAGAGAACCAAGACACTATGCCCGCGATTGCACTAATCCAATGCACCCAATCATGCAAGTATTTCACATTGTTTGATCATGAGATAGAAGATTGCCCTACATTGATAGCTAGGATACATGACAAAGGATACTACCACCTCCCCCGACTTAGAACTTGTTGTTGATGAGGTCCGAGTTGCACGAGGAAGATACGAATGTAAATATAGTGCTCCAAAGTGGAATCGCAATGGGAGATGACAAGGGGAAACAACCAGAAGATAGTACATGGGTTCATAAAGCCCTAGAAAAAGAGGCTAAGTTCAATTTGGAGTGTGCTTGGGAAACCTTCATGGAAGCTAAGAAGAGCTTCGCTTAGGCCTCCACTTTAGGAAGCAAAGATAAACTAGAGCTGGAGATGAACCCCTCTATGTTGACAACATTCCTCAAAACCTGTATTAAGTTATTGCGTGACATTAAGGCTGTAAAAGGGTTATAGGAACTTATCAATAGATGTTCTAGGACTGCACCAGGTGAGACACGCGTAGTCTGCAAGATTGGAAATTATAAGACAAGGACGGGACGTGAAATGAGACTCACTGTGCAAATCGAAGAATACAAAATGCATCAAGTCATTCTAGATTTGGGATAAAATGTGAATTTTTTACCAAAACAGACATGGGAGCAAATGGGGAGACCTGTGCTACAATGGTCTTCGATTCAGCTAACGATGGCGAACCAAAAAAAAAATCATACCGATGGGGCGGCTGCAAGGAGTAACTGTAGATATTGTGGGAGTGAGTGCACTGGCAGATTTTGAAGTAATAGATATTGTTAATGACAATAATCTCTACCTTGCGCTCTTGGGAATTGAATACGCTACTGATATGAATGGGCTAATCAATCTGAAGAAGCAAAATATGGTATTTAAGAAGCAATCACTACAAGTAATAATACCCCTGGATCTTGTTGAAGGATTGCGGTATATAGAGTTGGTCTGTGATGATGAGAGTGATGATGATCTGGACTACATCTATAAGATAACAATGCAAGACCAAGACTGGGTGAATCCCACCATAGATGGATGGATTACATGGGAGCGTGAGAGTTCTTGAACTTCAGACTCTGGTGAAGAGATAAAACACTGGCAGAATCAGTTACACGAAGTAACTACGCTAAATTGCAACATGATGACCCGGTCTCAGCACTGTGTGTCATCAAAGGTAATAAATCTACCTACTTGCGATGGAATAAATGAGGTAGATGTATTTTTGGATGTATTTGAAAGGGAGGTGCCAGAAAAACAATTCTTCTAGGCCTTGGATTGGTCATTGCATGCTATGCCCACAAGATGGTAGGGTATGCATACGGGGAGTTTTTATGACTGGCACGAATGTAGGAAAATGATGCAAACAAGATTTGGGAAGTCTAAGAAGTGACTGATAGACAAGTATGATGGATAGAATGATTTGTGCACACGTCTGTCCAAATAGATGAAAGCCTATGGAGAAAATCCCCAACCTAAGCAGGTTCACATGTACTATGTGCTAAAGTACTTTGTCAATAAGTCTGTGTTGGGGGGGGCACATCTACAAATGGTTTTTATTGTTCCAGGAATATGATTTTGAAGTTGTTGTGAAGCCTCGATGATTGAACATGGGACCAGACCACCTGTCACGCATTAAGACAAAGGAGGAACCCACTAATTTGGATGAAGGATTACCTGATGTGAAACTTTGTGTTGTGCACATTGTGGATGGACATTTTGAAGATATAATACACTTCCTAACAACTGGAACTGCGAAGGAAGGATACTTTGTCCAACAAAAGAATGAATTAGTGGTGCATGTGGCAGATTTCTCTGTCATTGTTGGGCGTCTATACAAGATGGGGAATGATGAAATACTGCAAAGGTATGTACCTGAGTTTGAATGAAGAAACATCCTCATAGACGCTCATGGGAGCACCACGGGAGGACACTATGCAGTGAGAGCAACCATGCAGAAGATTCTACACACAAGTTTGTGGTGGCCAACCCTTCATTAGGATTCAAAATCATATTGCAAGGTGTGCGATGTATGTCAAAGAATAGGTAGGCCATCATGGAGGGATGAAATAACTTTGAATCCGCAAATGACGTTGCATTTCTTCGAGAAGTGGGCAACATATGTTGTAGTACCTATTCAGCCCCAAGGAAAGACATGTGCGATGTACATTATCAATGCGATAGAGTACTTGACTTGTTGGGCAGAAGCGTAGCCTGTGAAGGATTGCACAGGCGTGACTTCTGTGAAGTTTCTATTTGAGCATGTACTAAGGTGATTTGAATGTCCAAAGATCTTGATGAGTGATCATGGTACACACTTCCTGAATGAGATGATTAGCGCACTAATGGAGGAATTTCAGGTGTATCACCAGAAGAGCACACCCTATCAACCACAGGCTAATGGGACAGTGGAGGTGTTTAACAAAGATCTTGAAAACGTGCTAACCAAGGTATGCAATGCTCAGTGAAGTAATTGGGACCTATGCATACCTGTAGTATTATGGGCTTATCGGATGACATGCAAAAAGTTAATAGGATAAACAACCTTTAGGCTAGTATATGAGGCTGAAGTGGTGATGCCCATGGAATACAACATGCCTAGTTTGCGCATAGCAGTGCTCACAGGTATGAGAAATTGCGGAGCCATGGAAGAGAGGCTCGTGTAGTTGGATGAGCTCGAAGAACAAATAGTTTTGGTTGGATTTCACCAGCAGGTCCAAAAGCAGCGTGAAAATGCTTGGCATGACTGACATATTAAGCTACACACCTTTAAGGTGAATGAATTGGTGTTGTTGTATAGCAGTAGGTTTGATAAATTCCCCGAAAAATTTGGGATGCATTGATCAGGGCCATATGTTATTAAGGAGATTACCGAGGGTGGGGCAGTCCAGTTGGTTAAGTTGAATGGAGATCCCTTCCCAGGAAAAGTGAATGGTATTCGTTTGAAGCCATACACAAGTGGCCCGATCATCTGACTAGCTGAAAAAGGAACATCCTTAGCACTCCAGGTAGCTGAAAGGAGGTACAAGACTATGAACTACAATGCCCAGGAGCTGTGTGATGTCAGGATTGCGTGATGCAGTGAAGTGTCACAAGGTCTGCGAGAATGCAAAGATATCTACGCTAGCATGCATGTCTGCCAGAAAGTGACTGTTAAAGTCACTATTCATAATTTGATGGTTGGTTTGAGGCCAAATGGAGCAGGTGGTAGGTATTTAAAGTGATATTTATGGGCTATATTCTTGAAAAATTGTCATCAATCCAGCATTAATGGGCTGAATGAGGGGGGTACGATCAAACTAAAATTCAAAAGATCCTATAAACTACAAGTGGCTATCTGTTATAGACATATTTGGGCGCTTCAATCCCAATCACCTCTGTAAATAAACCAAGGTCTCTTTAACCCCCTAAAAGTGTTGTTTAATACCCTAAAGGATCATGGTCAACTAATTATATCATTTCCCAGAAGTTCCACATGAAAAACCACTCAGAACTGGCCAAACCTGGACCATACTGACTGCTCCATGGTCAAGGTGCAATGCATACTGACTTCTACACTAGCCAGGTGGGATGCATAATGAAAGAGCCTTCTGTGGTGTGCGATGAGCACGAATAGGCAAATGGCAGAGATAATTTGCTAAGTGGATGCCTAGGGAATCTTCTAGAAACTTCTCATATGAAACTTGCGTCTCTGAATTCGCTTAGGGATGAGTAAGAGATCAAAGAAATCTCCGAGTGGAACCAATAACTATCAATGGAATGAAAATAATCAGAAACCCAAAGCTGACTCACAACCTTCCAAGACATCTATATACGGATCCCTCATCTGAGAGATCTAGAGGCTAGAATTTTGTAAATTGTAAGGAAGTGTTGTTGGTTTCTCTTTAAGAAGAGACACTGTATTGTTGGGTGATCTTGCTTTTCATGAGGTGAAGAGGGCTTTGATGCTGGGAGGATGATGCTGGATCAGAAAACTGGGTTGTAATCCTCTATTCTACTATTAATAAAGTTATTTGAGTTTTCCTCCATATAATCGTGTATTTGTGAATCTTGTTGTTTGTGAATGCAATTGTATGGTCAATGTATTTCTAATTCTGCATTGTTTATGGCTTTATAGATCAATATGATTTGATGGATTTTTGTTGCTTTTCCTCTATAGGTATTCTCTAAAGTGGGACAAGTAGGAGAGGAGTGGTAAGGTCTATCAAGGGAGCGAGGAAGCAAGTAAGGAGCCAAGCAGAGGATCCAGGTTGGTCCCCTTTTCTTCTCTCTCATCTATCATACCTAAAGGAAATCAGAATTTTCTTTGATTGTTTGTTTCTAAGATAACTACCAATCTTAGTGGGACTAGCAGATCGAAAATACACTAGTTTTCCTAGAAACAAAATGGCGACTCCACTGGGGACTGATTAGCGTGAAGTTAGCTAGCTAGCCTTCGAACTGCTCTTACTATGCAATTGCAAAGTAGATGAATGTTGCTTCAGTCAATCTCCGGGTTGGTTTATGAACTGAAAATCTGACTTACAAGAATTCTAAATGCCCTTTTGGTAGTTCAATAATCTCCTGAGATCATACCCCTGTACTTTGTTTTTACTGTCCATCATAGCTCGGCTAAAATAACTAAACTTAGCTGGAAATTTTGAGTAAAACCCCAACTCAGTTTCGCTCCCTATCCCATCACACTATCTGTAATTGGCAGCTTGTATGCATCGTACCTCCCATGTGTTGCAGGTGAGATGCATCCCTATTTCCCTGAAGGACAGGTGCGATGACTGAGTGATAGTGTTTCTCTCTTTGGAAATTTTTTTTCGTCCTTGTTTTAAGCTCTATTAAGTAGTTTTACTGCTTATGATCAGTATCTCATTGCTGAAGCCTCCTTCCTTTACATTGTTTAGCCTCTATTGATTAGGAGTTGTAAATGTTTTTTATGTATTTTTCATCATTTACAGTCCTTCTTTGTCAAAAGTAGCTTAATCGAACCATCGTCTTTTGATGTAAAAGTGTCGTAACTATCATTTTGACTCAAAAAGAAGAGTGTCATAAAGTCTTCCCCCTCTAGATAGTCGATTGTACTTTTTTCATTGTATTTGATTTGAATTGTCAATATTTGAAGTGTCGAAAATAGTTTTCCATTCGAAATCAAAAGTGTCATTTTAGTCTTCCTTTTGTTTTGAAAAGAAATCGCTGAAATGTCGCTTTGAAGAAAATAGTTTTGGTCTATACTTAGTTTTCCTTTTTGGCATTCTCACATTAAGGAAACGAAAAACAAATACATGCATTTGCATTTGCATTTAGACTGTGTGCGAAAGATGATTTAGGAAAAGTGCATTTAATGTGCACTCTTTGCTCTATGTTGAAAGAATCGTACTATTCTTTCCTTAGTAGCTAGGATTTTCATTGCTAAAAGAAAATAAATGACTATTTATCATTTTAGATTGCATATTTAGGAATTTTAAATCTACATCACGCAGTAAACCTTGAAAGACAAACTTCTAAAAAATATCAACTCTAAAATAAATATCAATGAACATAAAAACTCTTTGGAACCTAACGCAACAAATCTAGAAGTCTAGGCCAGAGACATGTTCTAGCGTCGTAAAACCTGGTAGCTATCATTTTCATCGAAGGTTGGGTGATTCCTCCTCTTTGATACGACAAGTGCCAGTACGGACTTGTGCTCCCCGTACCGTCGAGTATATATTGGGAGACCACAATACGCTAATATCCTTTATCCTTAGGAAGCCATGTCTGCCGCCCTATTGATCGTAATGCTTTGAACACAACATTCGGGAAGATTGACTAGCATGCGTAAAGTCCTTGGTAATTTCTCTTTAATTTACCACCAAGGTGTATATTGCAATTTTGCGATTGGTTTGGTAATCCCTCTGTCTAGATTTCCAGAGTAGTCACTTTCATTCCTTTTCAACTGCTTAAAAGAAAAGGTCTATCTGGGCACTTGTCACTTCAGGTTCATTAAAAATCAAAGGCAACTAGAGTCATATTTAGCTTTTTCTTGACTCTTAAAAATTGAAAAAGCAAAGTTGTGTCAAAGCGTCATAAAATTTATTTGATACGGAATAACATTTTCCCTTTAATTTTGAGTTGTTCAAGTAATCCGCAATCATGGAAGAAAGGCAATCAAAACCCCGTCATTCACGGAGACTAGCGAGTCAACCATTTTTGACTCTGGAAATGAAACCAATCCGGGAAAAACGGTCAGTTAAAACTTCTCTTGGTTTATTTGAAACTTGTTTTTCAACATCATTAGAGACTATAGTTACTCCGATCATTTCTGGTACATCTGCCTTTAGAGAAGAAGCTCCATAGTTACAAGAGGAAATTAGAACTGATCCTAGTGTAATGGTAGACACTTTTATACCTGAGACAACTCTATCTAGAGTTGACCCAGAGACTGAAGTTCACTTACCCGAACATCTGGAAGTTGAATTATGGAATTCAGAAGGTGTCACCCCTCTAGTATCTGTCACTGCGAAAGCTATACCTTCTTCGGCTCCATAAATATTTTACAGACCTAACGGTCTACCTCTTCCTCCAGGACTGATTGCCATAAAGGAGATAGTAGAGGATCTTCCATCCAGTACTCCATTGCATTTTGGAACTGGGATCCACTTATATCCTTCTATTCCTGAAGTTAGTTCTTTTAATCATTGTTCAACGCAAGTTCCTGTCAAATCGCTAGGAAATCTTTTGGATAGACTAAATATGTCTGAAGGACGATCAACATCTAGGACTATGTCATCTGATATAGCCACAATAGAACTTTCTGCTGCCACTCTAACAATGTTTGTTGGTATACCATCTGTCCCAACTAGGTTTCAATCACTAGATGGAGTCCACTCAGGGAGTGTTTCGACAACATGGTCTATTCCTACTTGTTCATCTGGAATCCTATCTAGCATTTCTTATGTTCAAACTCAGCAAATTGATCCTGTATACCAGTTTCAATTTGGGCAATCCAGTCTTCAAAGGCCAATCTATCCTTTGAGCACTATATTTCTACCATATGGGGGGCAATATGCTTTTTCATTGTTCCCTCCTCGAGAACAACCATATGAGAGTTCACAACAAAATTCAGGTCAAACTGGAATTACATCCTATGGTTGGATACCAATACTGCCTCAACAACCAAGAGTTCTATATTCAATGCAACCAACTCAACCTGTGTTGAATATCCCCACTACACCTGCTATTGTGACTGTGTCCAAGTACAAGCACTGCCTGTTGTATGCCAACCTCAACTCTCTCAGGTTGCAATACAACAACCTCTTGTCTCCACGGCTCAATCACAACCTAAGGTTAGTGTTTCCTTGCCTAGAAAGACTCAAGCTCAAATGGGTACTATCACCCCACATCTTGGTCAATCATCCAGTATTGAGCAACAGCAAATGGTCCAACAACCATGGTTGGTACAATATCAACAACCACAAATCTAGGAAGGTTACCGAGGACCTGAGCAAGAAGGCTTTGTAGGTAGTGGACAACCTTATCTTCAAAATGGTTCTCAACAACTATACTATAATGGTTATGCCCATCAACCTTATCAAATTTATCAGCATCAGATACATTATGCTGGTATGCAAAGACCTACTGCTCAGGAAATCCCATCTTATCCTGTGTATGCTTCGCCAAACTTGAATCAATAGTTGCCTTTTGTGGCAACTCTAAAATTACCAAATCTGAACCGGCTGATGAATGATCCAATTATTTATGAGCCTTAGTGGCCAGTGGTTCCTCATAAATGTCCCTCTGATATTCCTAAATTCAATGGAAATCTGGGTGAAGATCTATCAAATCACGTAATGACTTTTCATTTGTGGTTCTCATCCAACATCCTCAATGATGATTTGATTATACCTCGGCTTTTTCAGTGAACGCTAACTGGATTGGTAGCAAAATGGTACATTGAATTGCCTAGAGCTTCGTTTGATAACTTCAACACCCTTGCCACTACTTTTATAACCCACTTTTAGCTACCTATAAGGTATGAAATGGGAATAGAACTCCTTACCAATTTTAAACAGACAATAGCCACTCACATATCTGATCATATTCATGAGTGGCGACATCATCGTCAAATGGTAAAGACGTATGTTCCCGATTAGCTTCTAGCTGAGTGGTTTATTAAATCATTATTGCCTTCTATCGCCAAAGATGTGGCGAAGGGAAGGGTTGTCACTGGAGAGAAAGTCATTGCTCATGCATAATATTTAGACTTGATCTATACTTAGTCTGGCATGCTCTATGACAAAATCGCTGACGCTCCTAGACCAAAATTTTCCGTTCCTCCCCCTCCTAAATAAAACAGGGGCTTTTATGCCGATGATGGTGTGATTGGTACCTCAAGTGTGCAAACCAAAAAGGCTTCATTTGGTAAGGCCCTTGTAGTTTCTATTCAAAAAGAAAATGAAAAACTTTCTGCCTTGGAGGTTAATGCCGTGTCATCTGACAAAGGCAAAGAACCAAAGCAACTAGGGGGCAAGAAGAAAGGGAAAAACAAAAAGAAGAAATAGGAAGACTTGACTCCTAAGAAACCTTCTGGAAACCCTGCTAGGAAAAAGAGACCTAATCAGCCATGTTTCATATGTAATGAGGACAATTATACAAAAAATTGTTGACAAGAAGCTGAGGTCAAGAAAATTTTAAAAACTTCAAGTACCTCGGCAGTATTGACTGATCCATTTCCAAACCCAGAAACTAATCTGGTTGCTATCAATCATGCTTCCCCATCCCAATTTCTTATGTTATCCATCTCGAAACAACAAAATGATGCTTTGATATCGACGAGGAATAAAGATTATGGGAATCCACAGATGTCGAACAACAATGCTACAAATCAACCCAGTAGTTCGACAACAACTTCACCAGAAGTTGTGCCACCCATCATTCCTGAACTAACTATAAAGCCGCCAAAGGGATTAGTACATAAATCAACATTTAATCCTCATGCTCGAGTAGCACATAATTATAATATAGTGGAGGATCTGGCTCAATCGCCATCCGTTATGTCGACACTTGAAGTACTGCAGAATTTCCCCTCCCAAAAGCAATTTTTATCATCAACGATAGGCGGGATTGACCCAACAGATTCCGATATTGTGGCCTTTAACCATAAAGGATATGAACCTCAGTTACTGGCCCAACTCGCTTTCCTTATACAGGTAAAAGCCCTCAACAAAACTGCTCATTGAACAATCATTGATGAGGGGGCATCTACATATATTATGTAAATGAGTTGCTGGAAAACTTTAGGCTCACCACCCTTGTCACGATCATCAACGACATTAAAAGTGTTTGATGGAAGAACATGCACACCGTAATGGATATTAAGTAACTTGAAAGTTGAACTGGGGGGCAAGACAGTAGAAATTGAAGTCGAGGTCATCGATGGAAACCTTGACTACAATATCCTACTGGGAAGGCCCTGGATTTATGCTATGGTTGCCATTGTATCAACATATTTTAGAAAGATTGCATTTCCCTTCCAAGGTAGAATTACAACCATTGACCAACTAACCCTTTTCCCCAATAGTTCACAAACTACAGGAAGCATTCCAATGATCGATGGAAGCTCTCAATCGCTTCAAAATGTTAGAGTAGGTCTCCTAAAAGACCCCGCCTTAATGGGTATTTTTCCCTCCCACCTTCGAGCAATATGGCGGAAGTGGCCACAGTGGAAACCTGTCATATGATATCTTCTACATCATCAAGGATTAAGAAGAGTTTTGAACATTTTATTAGTATGGATCATTGCCAGGTGTTTCCCCCAAGCCCCATAGAAATTTTGTAGCAATCAATTTTCTGGGCCTGGGCAGCAAACCCAAATCAACACTCATCGTGTGTTTGGATAGACAGGTCTCTAGAGAATGGCACCTCTTCTGATGCTTGGTCTCGTATACATTCTACAGATGAAGGAATCATTTAGACAATGATGATAGGAGAGGCACCATGGGAAGATTACCACCATCATTCCCATCTTCAAGATCACAACGAAGCTAATTCAAGTGACCTTAATCATCCTTCAATTTTCTATTTTCTATCAAATACTGTAAATACAGTGGATTCCAAGCGAAATCTGTCCAATATTGAAGAAACTATCACCATTAATATCTCGACCAAGCCTAATGTTGTAGAGAATATTCATGTTGGAAAATCTTGTTCTCCTTTAGAACTGGAAATATATTGCACTCTCTTTCACGAATTTAGAGATGTCTTTGCATGGTCATATGAAGAAATTCTAAGCATTGAATCGAGCATCGTTGAACATGAAATCAAGATGTATCCAGATGTCAAACCAGTATGACAATGGCTTCGACCGGTTCACCCTAATAAAGTCGCTACCATTAAGGTAGAAGTTGAAAAACTTTTACATGCTGGTTTCATTTACCCTATTCCTCTAACTGATTGGGTATCAAATATTGTTCCGGTTATAAAAAAGCAAGGAATGATTAGAGTGTGCATCAATTACAGGGATGTAAATCAAGCTTGTCCAAAATACAACTACCCTACACCCTTCATCAACCAAATAATTGATGAATGTGCCAGATGCGAAATCTTTTCATTTATGGATGGATTTTCCAGATACAATCAAATCAATATCCACCCATAGGACCAGTCAACGACTACATTTATATGTCCATGGGGCACATTCACGTACCGTAAACTACCTTTTGTTTTGAAAAATGCAGGGGCATCCTTTTAGAGGGAAATGAACTACACCTTCCATGACATCAAGCACATCGTTCAACCATATCTCAACGATCTACCAGCTCATTTGCAAAGCGGACTAACCATTCACAGGATTTGAGAGCTATATTTCTACGTTACCGACACTACAAGATACAACTCAATCCACACAAGTGTGTGTTCTGTGTTGGTTCTGGTAGATTACTTCGTTTCGTAGTTTCAGGACGAAATTCGACTCGACCCATGTAAGGTTCATGCAATTATTGACATGCCTCCACCTTCAAACATGCTTCAAATTCAAAAACTCCAAGGGAAAGAAAACTTTCTAAGGAGGTTCATTCCAAATTATGTCGAACTTGCTAAAGGTTATACACGTCTTTTGAGAAAAGAAGTACCCTTCAATTGGGATTAGGTTATGCAAGCTTCCTTTTATGCTTTAAATGATTCCCTAGTAAAATCATCATTAATATATGCTCCTGACTATCAAAAGACTTTAACTTGTATCTCGCTGCTATAGATATAGCCATCACAATGGTTTTAGTACAAGAAGACAATGGAATGGAACATCTAGTATATTATTTAAGCTACAACTTAAATGATACAGAAGGCAAGTACTCCTATGTTGAAAAGCTGGCTCTAGCAACTGTTCAAGCATACAGAGATTTTTACACCATATACTCTTTCGTAAAACTACCATTCTGCTAGATTGCAACCCTATGACCTACATTCTATCTCGTCAATTGATAGGGGGAAAATATTCAAAATGGATAGCCATTTTGCAAGAGTTTGATCTAGAATTCACCAAGTCCAAATCAAAGAAATCTCTAGTTTTCATAGGGTTACTATGTGACCTCCCATCATCGTCCAATGATTCAACATCTAAAGCATCAATCATGGATGAAACTCTATTTCTGATATCATCAAGTGATCCATGGTATGGAGATATACTGATCTATCTCCAAAGCCAAACCTTTAGGCCTAACACCTCTCGCTCTGAATAGCAATGTACTCGATACCAAGCTAAAGACTACATGATCGTCGGTGATACAATTTACCGTTGTGGTATCGATACAGTTCTGCGAAGGTGCCTCACACATGACGAGGCCAAAAAAGTCCTACATGATTGTCATTCAAGTGCGTGTGGGGGGCATCAATCTGGTTATGCTACGGCACAAAAGATCTTACAAGTTGGTTATTTCTGGCCTATTATATTCAAATATTGCATAATCACAGTCAGAAGTTACCATGCTTGTTAGATTTTTGACCGCAAAACTAGATTACCACCTATACCGCTGCATCTAGTAGTTTTTGTTGGGCCATTTGCTAGATGGGGCATAGATTTCATGACATGTAACCCCACCTTGGCCAGGGGGCATGGGTATATCATAGTCACAGTCGACTATTTTACAAAATGGGCTGAGGTGATGCCTACATTAAACAACAATGGTGAAACAACTACTCTTTTCTTTTCAATCATGTTGTCTCTAGATTTGGTGTTCCACAAGCTATAGTCACAGATCATGGATCACATTTTCACAATCACAGGATGGTTGAATTAGCTACCAAATTAGGACTGTCCCATGACAGTTCTACTCCATATTATTCACAAGCTAATGAATAAGTTGAGGGCATGAATAAAGTCCTGAAGCACATGCTGCAAAGGATGATTGGAGTCCAAAAATAGAATTGACACTTAATCCTGCACTCAACTCTATGGGCATATAGGACATCAGTGAGAAATGTGACCAGATTCACACCCTTTTAGTTGGTGTATGGCCTAGAAGCTGTCTTACCGATTCAGTGTGACATTTCATCTCTCAAGCTCGCAATCGATCTACTTCCCGAAACTTCGGAGGAAGAGGCTCGTTTCTTGGCACTAATTCACTTGAATGAAACCCGTCGTGATGCCACGCTGGCTAACGAAGCACATAAGAAAAGTGTCAAAGCTTGATTTGACAAAATATCAAGCCTCGTTTCTTCTCGGAAGGTGACCTGGTCTTGTTCTATGATCAGGACACAGGCAAATTGGGAGCAAGTAAGTTCAAACCATTATGGATGGGCCCCTATATTGTTAAATGAGTATTAGCAAAAGGAGCCTACGAGCTGGTAGATTACGATGGGACTCCATTGTTGCAACCCTGAAACAGGTTGTATCTTAAGCATTACTATGCCTGATCAAGTGTAGTAGTCTCTTTATAGATATGATTATGTTACATTTTTGTTTTTGTCAAGAGTTTTCAATTTTTTTAGGTAATCCACTTTGCATTTGTTGCAGATATCGAACTTTTTGGAAACATTCATTGGGTATGTCGAAAGAGTTTGTTGTAGAATGCAGAACCTATCTTCTGCAGCCTGGGTCATTTTTTCTCCAAGCAGTGAGTTAGTGAGTTTCCAGGGGATATATATTGGTCAAACAATGAACAACATCACTGAGTACAGCGCGTTGATGGAGCTTCTCTCTGATGCCATTTCACATGGCATATGCTGAGTTGTTGTCAGGCTAGATTCGCAACTCATCATTCTACAGCTTACTGGCATCTATTCTGTTTGGAACACAGCTATCTATCGTATGTTCCTAAGGGTCAAGATTTCGGAAAGGCAGTTTGACTCCACTCAATATCAAGACATTTCTAGAAACTTAAACACATTAACTGATTCATCAGCAAATTATGTGTTAGACAAGAATTTGTAAAGAAAAGCATTTCACATTAACATTTGCATCAGGATCACATAACTTAACCAAAATAAAACTCCGAAAATCAAAAATATATAACTATTTATAGTTTTTAAAAAATGTTTTGTCTCCAAGACAAAATCGATCACACAATCTAAAAGCTCAAAAATAAATGCAGGAAAGCATCCTAGGCTAATGATGTTGGTGATAACATGTCACTGCCTGTGCGATCATACATAAGAGCCTAGTCCATCAACTTGGCACGCCGGTAGTATGGCGTTGTAACCTCAGAGGTGACTCATCTGTCCTCACATATTGAATACCAAGAGTGAGGCCCTCGATTTGATCCTGCAGCATTGCCAGGGTCTTCGCTATGTCGAAATCGTGAAGGAAAACCCTCCATATATCCTCTCCTGCTGGAACTTCAGTTGCCGCCCTTGGGCACACCATTGGTCGCACTAGCCCAACATCTGCACACATATATGAGTTCGATTAGTCTTGATAATGCTTAAAAACACAAAAGCATTGCAAAACTGATAAACAAAGATATGGTCAAATCATTTTACCCATAACATTCCATTGCTCGCCAGCCGGTAACACCAAATCCAGGTCGCCTCAAAAACCCATCCCATGTATGGATACTCTGCAAAGACCATCTCCTGACAGTTGAACCACTCAAAGAAGGCATCGAAGAAAGAAATCTATGACTAACCAGCATGTCTCACCATGAGATCAACCCATCTTTGCATCCGTGGTTCCCTCGGTGCTGGTAATCCTAATGAAATGTATTGTCGCTGCATCAGTGGAATCCTCTCCAAGGCGAAAGCAGTCAAAATGGATCCATAGCCAAAGTTCTTGGATCTTCCATTCTTTACCTTGGAGAGTTGTTCTTTCATAACCGGAAGTACCGCCTCACACTAGTTGAATACCTTTGGTTCCAGGCATTCCAGGGCATACTGTATATAAGATCTGTTGGCCAAATGAAGAGCCATGCTACCAGCCAATATAGCAAAGGTGAACAAAATGGTCCTTAAGGATCGATCAGTGACATCTCGGATATTGATCTTTCCATCCCTTCTAGGCTGAGATCCATCTCTATAAAGCTGGCGAATATAATCCCTCACAAATTCACCCCCATGGGCAGATCCTGACAGTGAGAGAGGGGCACCATGCCTCGATAACCCCATCAAAAAGTAGATATCCTTGACTATAAATGGAATGGATTTTCCTCTAATCTAGAATACTTGGTTTATCGGATCCCATGCGTTGAGAAAATATTGCAACAAACTGATTTGTTGCCTCATGTTGGATATGCGGAAGAATTTGAGCAAACCACAGTTTCGTAATGTAGTAACTGTGCCCTGGTCATGTAAGGCAATCAGACCCTCTTCTTCATGTTCACATTCATGCCATGTGATGACCATCTTGATCTGATAAATCTCTGAAACACAAACAAAAGATAAATTAGGATCCTGATTTGAGCAAAAACAGGCAAAAATTTCATGAAAAATCACTGTATAAAGTTCCCCTTCTGCACCCATCACACCCTGCCTGTGCACAAGGTGAGATGCAGACTGACTGGCCAGTGTCCAGCTCAGTATGCATCGCACTTTTTGATGCAGGCCATGTGCGATGGAGGAATAATGAATTCTTCAAACCCAAAGGGCCCAGAAACAAGGAAAAAGTTGCTCAAAATTAGAAGAGGATGGAATGAAAATGAAGAGCTCAGGGTTAGCTCCTACCTGGTCTTAATGACACGAAGAATAGTCCACTGTATCTCCTGAAATTAGCTGATGAAATTTGTGGGGGAAAACCACTCCAGAGCTCCAAAATCCCAAATTCGAAATGAAATGGTGAAAAAGAGAAGTAAAAACTACTTTTTATGTTACTATTCACATACTTCAAGTAAATTGTTAGCTTTTAATTCATTGTTTAGGCATGTATACGTATTTCTAATCAATTTGATGGAGAAATTGAACAGGTTGTATGACTGTTGAAAGAATTTAATGTGTTAATGGTAAATTGAACATCTTTGACCACTATTACGAGCAATGTTTCCACAAGGTTCAAGCTCGTTAAAAAATAAACCTGCCACTGAGCATAGTTTCTCCCAATTCAAGCTCATTAAAAAATGAATCCACCTTCAATAAATGACCTTTGTGATTGCCATGCTATCAGCCTTGTGTGCCTTGGTTCTATTCTTCCATCACCTCCATTCTCCTCGCCGATCATATGCTTCCACTTAATTGTTTACCCTTTTGAGGAACATCTATGACGAGGGGTTCTGTTAGCCACCCTCTTCACACTACCATGTTTTGAGAAGTTCCAAACTTACCTGGAACCAGTTGCTACCCGAAAACACCACTCGTTCCTAAAAAACGAGTCTCTTTGAAGCTCTTTTTAGACTCGTTAAATATGAAAAGATTGTCGAGATATTGGCCTTTCCAGCTCGTTAAAGTAAGGGGAAGCGCCATCCCTCCCATAAATTTTAATCTTTTGGAACCTGAGGGATTATCAAACAAAGGATTGAGCGCTTGTATTTTTTGGCTCACTAAAGCGATCAAATAGTGATCCCTTTCGTATTATTTTATACTTTTTCAAACTTAAGGGATTATGCTATGAAAAAGGACCACTGGATTTTCCTTTTCGTCCCTTTTCAAAATCTCTAAAAATGAAAACAACTGAGTTATCCTTGTCGTTAAACTTGTTAAAATAATAGCGACAAACTTGTCCACCTAGAAAAGAACGAGTTTCACTGTCACTAGGCTCGCTAAAACATAGGGACAGGTTTGCTCGAAGGGCAAATTATAGAACAAGCATATGTTATCTTCCTCGAGCTTGATAAAAATAAAGAGGTACTGGTCAGCAATGACTGTGGAAAAGGGAAGAAAACTTGAAAAACTTCATTGGTAGGATGTCGCTCTTGAACATGACACTTTCACTCCATCACCATGATTGAGTCGGGTTGGGTTATTTCGTTCACCGGTCATATCACCATTGGTCTTGCACACCATCCATATTTTGGTGTTAACACTACCAATCCATATCAGTGTCGCCAACATGTTCAAGAAAAGTCATTCAAACAATTTGCCACCAAGCTAATGCCTCATCCATTGTAATACTTTCACCCTCCATCTTTCATGATCACCATTCCTGAAGCTTGTATCATCAGATCGTATTCACCTCTAGAAAATCATTTGTTTCATTTCATGTCATAAATGTGGGATACATCAAGGCCCTCCTACAATGAGTCACTTCTTTTTGACATCAGCTCATTATCCAAGAAGTTGACTTAGAAACAACCCTTTCAGTACTTTGAAGCTTGCATGCCTCAATGGCAAGTTTCTCACTTCCAGCAACAGGTTTACATCAATGGCCTTCAACCGAAAGGTTTTGCATGGTGTTCAACATCGACCCATATATTCACACCACGTGAATTGTGCTATAGTACCTTGAGGGTCATTATAGTTATCAGTGATTCCTTTCATGCCTGTTAACAACTTACATCATTGGCTGGTAATCAGGTGATGTCTTTCCATGTTCGACTCCAGAACATCTTTTCACGTGGCTCAACTTGTACATCGAGTGAATATTGAACGAGTTTGAAGACCCCGGATCTAGTTTCATCCAACTAGGCTATGATATATTCAGGAAAAATAAAGACATCAAATGTACACAAAACTACACATATTATCATCCAAGCTAAGGGACGATCACTCTACATACAAAGAATCACCAATCTGCAACAGCAAACAGTTATCTGTTCCACGTACATGAAAATGAATTTATAAAGCTGAGCATGGGAATGCCCACCTCAGCTAGATCATGAAAATAATATGATGATGATGTATTGTATTGAATCTTATACAGGTCACCTTCCAGTTCGAATACCTCGGATCCTCATGATAAAGCATTTCACCTGACATCAAAAGATTTACAGCCTCATGCTTTAGGGGGCAACTGTTATAGACATATTTGGGCACTTCAACCCCAATGACATATGTCAATAAAAGAAGGGTTCTTTAACCCCTAATAGTGTTGTTTCATACCCTAAAGGATCATGGTCAACTGATTATATAATTTCCCAGAAGTTCCACCTAAAAAACCACTCAGAACTAGCCAAAAGTGGATCATACTGACTGCTCCATGGTCAAGGTGCGATGCATACTGACTTCTACACTAGCCAGGTGCAATGCATACTGAAAAAGCCTTCTGTGGGGCGCGATGTGTGAGAATAGACAAATGGCAGAGACAATTTTCTAAGTGGATGCCCATGGAATCTTCTATAAACTTCTCATATGGCACATGCCTCTCTGAATTCGCCCAGGGATGAGTAAGAGATCAAGGAAATCTCAAAGTGGAACCAAGAACTATCAGTGGAATGACACTAGTTAGAAACCCAGAGCTAACTCACACCCTTGCAAGACATTTATATATGGATCCCTCATTTGAGAGATCTAGAGGCTGGAATTTTGTAATTTGTAAGGAAGTGTTGTTGGTTTCTCTTTAAGAAGAGACATTGTATTGTTGGGTAATCTTGCTTTTCATGAGCTGAAGAGGGGTTTGATACTGGGAGGATGATGTTGGATCAGACAGCTGGGTTGTAATCCTCTCTTCTACTATTAATAAAGTTATTTGAGTTTTCCTCCATATAATCGTGTATTTGTGAATCTTGTTGTTTGTGAATGTAATTGTATGGTCAATGTATTTTTGATTCTGCATTGTTTATGGAATTATAGATCGATATGCTTTGATGGTGTTTTGTTGCTTTGCCTCTACAGGTATTCTCTAAAGTGGGACAAGTAGGAGAGGAGTGGCAAGATCTATCAAGGGAGAGAGGAAACAAGCAAGGAGCCAAGCAAAAGATCCAGGTTGCTCCCCGTTGCTTCTCTCACATCTATCATACCTAAAGGAAATTGCAATTTTCTTTGATTTTTTGTTTCTAAGATAGCTACCCATCTTAGTGGGACTAGCAGATTGTAAAGACACTAGTTTTCTTGAAAACACTATCCAGTGAACAACACTTGGCATTTTGGAAATTCAGTTGTTGCTCTATCAACCGTGTATGGACCTTTTGAATTTTGAGGCTTTAAGAGAAAGTTTAGTGTTTGAAACATTGCTGAAGGAGACATAAGACCTCCTGACTAGAATGATGTATGTTGGATATGTGGGGCCTGACCCAGGTTCAGTAGTGAGTTTACGAAAGAAAATCCCAGTACTATTGGCTCTTTCAGCAACACTCTACGGAGCGTGGACTAAGTTCTCACCCGAAGTATTATAAGAGGGTGCTGGAACTAGGTTTCTGCACCCTAGGGATGTCTGATAAGGGAGATAGGTACACAATTTTCCCTTTGTGCTTACTAGGTTACACGCACTCGTGAGCTCTTTGTGTTCTGTGGGACTTCCCTTGCATAGATCTACTCGTAGAGCAACCAATGCTAATTACCCAAGTCTTCCTTAATTAGGTTATGTTTGTTAATTCCTTAGAAGGCTTTCATTCATAAACATACATACAAGTGTGCGCATATAAATAAACAGATACCATTAATGCATAACATCCAAATATAGATCTATGAAACAGATGCACAATATGCAAATCAACTTCTCTTTATTAATGATGCTTTCCAAGTTTAGTTCAGTATAGACTCGATTCCGCCCTACGCACGTAGTGGTATGGGTTCGTGCACTTAGCTGCGAACTCAACTAGGCCTCTACACACTCAGCTGTAGAGCCTCTACCTACTACAATGACCCAATACCTTCAGCTCCACCTTTATCCTCTAACGATGCCTTCGCATCTATCTATTTTCCAAACTCCGAATTGTCTTTACACTTAGAGCCTCATTCTATTTATATAATCCCATATTCTATGGACCATGGGTAGGCCAACACAACCTTACATTAAATTACCTTATTTTAGGGTGGACAACCCTAGACTCTCATGCTCTGTGCCCACATTTCGTAGAGTCTCTAAATTATATTGACCAAAATTTAGGCTTTAGGCCCCAAAACCATACTATGGGGGTGTCCACTACCCAACAGGTCCCCAACACAATCATCATGACTCGTCTCGAGTCACTGTGTAGTGATCTTAGCACAAAGCCCTTTCAACTATTCCTGAGTTGTGCGAAGGTCTACAGTGCACTATTCTATCGTCTGCTGGATTTTCTCTACCCGCTCAGCTGAATACTTGCTGTCCTGGGCAAATCCCTATCTGAGAGCATGCAATATTTTCATTTGTGTGAGCTTCCCTTCAATGGCAGCGGTGATGAGGAAGGCCTCATCAATCCAATGTTGGATGTATGCTTTAAGTTCTGCCTCTTTTTGGCGCATTACATCCACTTTCTCCTTCAAGGCCTTCGCCTATAGCCTCAGAAGCCATTCAGTCAGGACTATTGTATGGGCCATCCCATGCACACTATCATATTGCATTTGAAGTTCCCGAGCCTCTGTTTCCAATCACTATATGGTGGGGTCCTCCTATAAGGCTGTGAGGACCTCGAAGGATTCTTTCAACAAAGTGGTACAACTCTGCACTGCCTGTTCAATTTCTTCCATCCCTTTTCGGACAGTGCCAGCGCACTGTTCTCAAACTTCTAGGGGCGTGGATGGATGCGGCTTTAATTGTAGTTCAACAATTTGTAGGTTGAGGTCCAGCTGGATTTGCATAGCTCCCTCCTTTGCCTCATGGAATCCACTAGCCAATTTGTGCATCTGCATTCCTATTGGTAGGTCTGTTGCAATTTCCAACTCTGGGATCTGGTAACATGCGTCCTCTATGATCTGCTCCAACTGTTGGTTCTACACCACTACTTCATTGCATTGTAGGCTAAGCTGCTCAATGTTGATTCACTATTCGCATAGCATTTGTACTGCGCGTCCTTCCCTAGCGGGGACTTCTATCGTCACTTCGTCTTGTAGCTGGTATAAAATATCTCGTGGAAGGGTAGCCAAGTTTAGGCCGAGTCCCTTGATCCATCCTACCATGGCTCTATCCTCCATGCTATCCGCTGTCAGTGCTCCTTCTGGTAACGTGAAGGTTTTTGCCAATTTGGCCCATGGCAAATGCTCTGTTGTCGATGTTCCCACGGCACCGTAGATGGCTACCGTTCCCCCTTGTAGGAGTCGCACCTGAAGTCCCTATAGTTGTGCCCTCAATGCCCCCAACACATTCTACTGCTCTGACATTGCCTCCTGCAATGCTTCTCTGGTGACCTCACAAATGGTGTCGCCAATGTCATATAAGTCACCCTCTATTAGTGTAATAGGTTCCCCATCTAATTTGGAAGCCTTGGTCTTCTTCTGGGGCCCTGTCTGTTATATACCGTGCAACCATTTCAGCTGTGTCGATGATGTATTTGGGCATGTGCCTTCCATCGTGTCGTTTATCCCCTGTCTTGTGGTCAGCTCCAAGCCTCTTCCCTCCTCCATCATGGTTGCCCCAGTTTCCAGTGCTTCTGCTACTTTTTCCCTGGCCTTGGTCTGCTCTGGGGTGGCCTTCGTTGCCTCGTGGAAATCCATTACCTCCTCGGTGAACTACTCATTCTACTTCTGTTGTGCTAGCAGCTTGGCGGCATCCTTCTGTCTTTGAATCATCCTCTCATCGCGCACTGCCAGATTCGGGGTGTACCATTCGGGTGGCCTTGAGTTGAGCACCATGAAAACAATGTCTCAATCACAATGAAGTGGAGTCCAATCCATTTCTGCTATAGATCCTTCCATGCCCTGATATACACATTGTGCTTATCCACCTTAAAGTCTGCAAAGTTTCGCAGACTATCATATACCGTGGGGGATACGCTCAACTATTTTTTGATCCACATCCATAAACTCGCCTCCATGAGTATCCAGAAGATCTTGATCTTGCGGATTCGTGTGGCATGCCTTATCGCCCAAAGCGATGCATATATCACTGCCTCTGGCAAGTCCTAGTCAAGAGGAGGAAATTGATTGTCCTCCGCCAATTCCCCTGCAACCAACAAGATGGATAAGAGCACCACGTGTAGTGGAAGGTCTTACCTTGCTCTTGGGCCTCCTTGTAGTTCGTCAAGAACTCCTCGCAGAGGAACCATGCCCAGTTGAACTGTACCCCCTTGGTGCATTGTTCAGCCAGTGCAATGACCA
Source organism: Pinus taeda (assembly GCA_000404065.3). Taxonomy (NCBI): domain Eukaryota; kingdom Viridiplantae; phylum Streptophyta; class Pinopsida; order Pinales; family Pinaceae; genus Pinus; species Pinus taeda. Next base: position 53,120 of record APFE030326896.1, on the reverse strand, counting down.
TTGCTAGTACCTCATTGCCATGACATTTTCTCATCACTTTTCTTTCCAGCAACGGGGTGGCTACACGTACCCCTTTGTCTTGAATTCTAGTAATGATGTAGCCTCTCTATTTTTTCTCCAACTTGTATTTCTTCTTCATGGCCTCTACGAGCGCCAAGTCTCCACTTTTGCCTGTCTTTTCTGTGGGGTCCCTTCCCATACTAGGAAGCTAAGAAACCCTATGAATAAGCTCCGTTGTGATGGGAGTAGGTACCTCCAATCACAAATACCCATCGTGTACTAAGAAAAGTAGTTGCCTCCTCTACCCCCTCCTTGTTTTGTTTCATGAGTTGACTGGTCTCCAAATGTGGGAACTTTTCACTATCTGTGAGGTCCCAATCTTCAAACTTCATCATGGGCATATGACCCAGAACTGATCCTTCAAATATAATTCCATCTAGGAGAACCGATGTTTGGAGTGCGCTCTTAACGACATCCAAATCTTTGGGTACTTTTACTCTCCCTTCCACAAAGGGACATACTTAGGCAATTTTTCTGAAGCGCGTGTTGGCTGAACATCTTCCTCCATTTTTTCATCCGGCTTAATTTCTTCTATGAACACTTGGAGATCTTCCTCCTCATTATCTGTCTCAATATTAATAGTATTGCACTTGTCTTCCATAAATAGTTTACCGAACTATGGATTTCGCAGAGACATATAAACCGGTCCTGCTGCGTATGGATCCTTTTTGGGCCTCAATGTCTGGGGCGATTTAGGAATTTCCGGTGCATCCCCCATCGGCGATGTAGGGCTATGCATGCCCCCCTAGGTTGTTGAAATCATTATGTTAAGGAAATCTTGTGTCTCCATCGGTGATGTCTCAAACACTGAACTTGCTCTCATAGCCTCCAAATTCGTCAGGTTCATACCCAATTGATAGCGCAACAACTGAATTCTCAAAATGCCAAGGGTTGTTCAGTGGGAAGCCACATGTGATTTATAGGTCTTTTTGAATTGAAATTTGACCATTCCTCCATTAGTTGGCTCATTAATGTAGGATGGGCAACAGATAGTCCCAAATCTAGTTCTAACTTTGTGTCTTAATGGCCCACCACTCGCTCCAACTTGCTTTAAATTGGACACCTTATCATGAATAGTGACACCAACGGTCACTTCCAAGCCTACCTGCATAGTAGCACAACCCCCTGTGCATGGACGTGAGTCGTGCGTCATACTGATCCTACGCGCATTCCCCTTATCGCGCAGCTCCCATACAGAATATTTTATAGTCCTATGCTCTCTTTCAATTGCTTGGAGCACTGAGACTATGCTTTCTACAAATAGTCAGCTGGTTGCACCACTGGTGTGAGGCTTCAATTCACCTTCTGGCCCAGTCCGCGGGCCTCCTTAGTTACCCATAGGCCAATCATTGCCTCACATTCTTCCTTATGTGGTGATCTCCCCTAGTTACTTTGTCTGATAAGGTGCAGTTGCAACCATGGTAGCAGAGTCAAAAATTCTCAACGATAATATTCTAATGCGGTGGTATGACTGCCCATATCTTTTCCTATCCTTCTATTGATGTGACATGCTTGTGCAATTTCAGTTTCCAGTTTTTTGATTCCCATGTCCATTAACATGCTTTTCTGCCTCAGTTGTACCCGATCTTCTTCAAGTTCATGAAGCTCAAGGTTTCCTCGTCGAATGGCTTCTTGAATTTGCATATGTTCATCCTTGCGTGGTTGTATAATTCCTTCGTTCTGGTCCATGCATGCTATCCTAATTATGGGAGCTATTGCATGATGATTCATCTCTACTCTTATGGTCTCGTCTTTGCCCTTCATCATTAGGATCCTTTCCACGCTTAGGTTTTTGCATATGGTCTTATAGGCCCATCAAACCACTAGTACGCGTAGGTCCTAGTCAGTGTGTCTTGTCTAGGGAACTCTGTTCAGGATTCCACATAATTTTTGGAATGCTTGTGCATGGAACGTTTGCGGTGTGCATTGCTTTTCTTTCTCCCGCATCTAGTTCCGATTTTCGATCCTTAGTATGGGGTGTGCTTGGGTGGACTACACAATGCACATCTACACCCATCGACACAGGTGGGCGCGCAAGCTGCTTCGTCGTGGCTACCTAGCTTTTGTTCGACGCTGGGGGCTTCCAAACCGTAAGCACATCCACCTTCTACATTCGTACTAGTTTACAATGGTCTCATGATGTGTACTCCACCATCATGTGAGTGTTGTGTGTAGTGCCCATTCCAGTGCACCGTACCGCTGTTGTTCCAGTACTACACTTTCAAATTTGTCCAAGAATTCATCCATTGCTATCACTCCATCATATGTTGGCAGTTCCCTAGCCTTTATCATCATGCAACACAATGATCTAATCATCATGTTGCAATTCAGCGTTGTCACTTTGTGCAACCGGTTCTGCTAGCACTCTACTTCTTCCTTTAAATTCAAAGTATAGGAGTTGTTTCACTCCCATGAGATTCTCCCATATTTCATCGAGTTCACCTAATCCTGGTCTCATGTCATTATTTGGTAAATACAATTTAGCTCATTGTCATTTTCATCGTTGCGCACTAGTTCAGTGTAGCACACTCCTTCGGCTGGGTCTAGCGGGACTACTACGTGTAGGGAATTTTTCTTGAATATCATCTTCTACTTGTTTAGGTTGATGAATCCATTCATATCAACGGCCCAGTCTATTCCTCGCAACGTGGGATAGGGATTGTTGTCGTTGACAATCTCCATTACTTCAAAGTGCATCTATGTGCTTGTGCCTTCGATATCAACTATTACCCCTCGCAACCTCCCCATGGGAAAAATCTTTTCTTGGTTCACCATTCATAATTGAATAGGGGACCAATGCAACGTGGGCCTACCCCTGCATTCCCATGTTTGCTTTGGTAACACATTTTCATCTAATCCCAGATCTAGGATGACCTGATCTATTTCATACTCACCAATCTGTGTAGGCAATCTCATCTCCCTTCCAGTACACAAGGCATGCTTTCCCAATTTTTGGACTACGCATGGTTCTCTTGACCCCACGCACCAAATGATCAGCTCTTGTAGGCCCTTAACTGCCTTGTTGTCACACAACAGTTTTATAAATGTCTCCTGAAAGGTAATAGGCATTGAAGGATCCATCTCTGGCTCTTGTTGATCCTTACTACCTAAAGTGGAGGCCTCCACAAAGCTCTTCTTAGCTTCCATAAATGTATCCTTTGTGCGTTCTAAGTAGAACTTAGGTTCCTTTGCAAGAGCATTGCGAACCCATGTATCTTCCTTGTGCTGCTTCCCATTATCTTCCCCTATGGTCGCGCCACTTTTGAGCATCATGCTCACATTTGGGTCTTCTTAATGCGGTTCAGACTTCATCATTTGGATATTATGAGTCAGACTTGGCTGGAGTACCCCTTTTTTGCGCATCTCTGTGATCAACATAGGACAATATATCATTTCATGGTCAAGCTAGGCATAGTATGAATAGGATATCCTCGTTGGGTTGGTAAAATCACGGGAATAGTGCTCGAGTCCTCTACAATTGTAACAAATTAACTATCCATGGCCACTTCCTAGTCTCTTTCCTCCTCGTCCTTGATCTCACCCCTGAAATTCCATGCATTCCATTACCATAGTTGGGTCAAGGGCTCGCGTTTTTGTCTGCATTCTATAGGCTAGGGTCTAATCCATCATTAGCTAGTAACTGCGACAAGTGCTTTTTTCGTGGCCTACTAACTTATATAAATTACAAAACAGTTGTTGGGGAGTTTGTATATACTTCTGCAACAAATGACAATTGTCTCTTGTGTGTTTTCCTCCTATCTAACAAATCATGTACCATAATGTGGGTGTCGCACTTCGCCCTGCCTGTATCTTCGGTCTCAATGGCATTGGTCGCACTCCTGCCAAGTAGTTCACGAATATCAGACAGTGATCCTTGTCATGGCCCTGACCTTTGCATTTTATGCACCATACTTCCTTGCGCGCCTTTGGCTACGGTTCCCTACCCTACTTCAATGTCTACATTTCCAGGCAGAGATTCTATAGTTGCACATGGATTTCTTGAACTCACAACCTAAGATCCTCTATCAAGGTCTCATGCAACCTCATCGCCATTTCCAATGCTTTGGATTGGGTTGAAAGCTTCTGTTGTCACAGTGTCGTCCTCAGGTGCAGTGTCAGAGATGCCACAAACCATTTGCAGTGTTGTGCATCCATTAACGTCATATTAGCCTCGTGGATCATACTCTTTAGCCACTAATCCCTGTCTCACCTGGAAGCTTCATGATATCTTTGAACCTGATGATTGACTGTGTCTCTGATTTTGGCTAGTTAAATTCTCTATTCAATGCATTCTTGATCTTTGTTATCCCTACTTTTGGGTGGTCATTAGAGTGCTTAATATACCATGTCAATGCGTGATCCTGCAGTGTGCTCACCAATGTAGCCTTCTTAATTTTGTCATCTGTGACACCTTGCACTTCTGACACTACTTTTACCATGAACTAGAACTAGTCCAGATCCTCATTCCCTACCCCTTTGAATACAGGTAGCTTGATCGCACTCACCATGCTGAACTGCAGGGTTGGTGGAGGTGGAGTGGGTGGAGATGGAGGTGAGGGAGGTGAAGCGGGTGGTGGCGTGGGGCGAGGTGGTAACTGCGGAATGCACTGCCTCATGAAACAGACTGCACTTCTCAGAGAGACCCAAGCGAGCTCTTCCATGCTCTCTCATGAAGGTGAAATTAAGGGATCGTTTCCTAAATCCCCACTACCTTTGAATATCTTTCTGCTTCACGTCATTCAAAACGTTAATGTATTCGCATAACTCACTTTTCACATAACAACATCTTAATCTAGGTATTCAAAGATTTAATGTAATTACCTCACGGTCCCTTGAGAAACCATCATTCTCCTTCGTTGTACCTCATGGTCATGTCTATTGCAAATTTAGTGATAAATCCCCCTATTATCCAGTCGAGCCAATGGTCCACAACCCCCTCGATCTTGTCTTATGATGACTTTAGTCTACACACTAATTCTGGAGTCCACACTATCGGTTGGTTGAGAGTACACCTTCCTTGGCTATCAGCTAATCTCATGATCCACTCATCCAGTTCATAGGGAAAGGATGCAAAGAAAATATTTTGGATTTTCGTATACACGTAGCGATCCAACCATATTTTCTCAGATACTTGTAGAGTTCTATTTTCCTATGTCCAAACTCTTGAATCTTTTGGTCCCACCACTCTTCAATTTCCTTCTTTATTGGGTTCCAGTGGCATGACATCAAAAATCCCTTAGGTAAATCCCAGTTCCAACAACAGAACCATTTGTTCGCTACGTGGGGCCTAACCCAGGTTTAGCAATGAGTTTAGCCAAGAAAATCCGAGTACTACTGGCCCTTTCAGCAATAATGTACAGGGTGTGGACTGAGGCCTCACCCGAAGTAGTATGGGAGGGTGCTCGAACCAAGTTTCTGCACCCTGGGGATGTCTGATAGGGAAGATAGGTACGTGATTTGCCCTTCGCACTTACTAGGTTATGTGCACCCACAAGCTCTTTGTGTTCTATGGGACTGCCTTCACGTAGCTCTTGTTGCAGTATGACCAGTGCTAGTTACCCACGTATTCCTTAATTAGGTTCTGTTCGTTGATTCCTTAAAAGGCTTTCATTCATAAACATACATACAAGTGCATGCATATAAATAAACAGATACCATTAATGCATAACATCCAAATATAGATCTATGAAATAGATGCACAACATGCCAAATCAACTTCTCTTTATTAATGATGCTTTCCAAGTTCAGTTCAGTATAGACTCAACTCTGCCCTATGCACTCAGCTTTAGGGGATTGCGCACTCAGCTGCGGACTCTATTAGGCCTCTGTGCACTCAGCTGTAGAGCCTCGACCTACTACTATGACCCAATACCTTCAGATCCACTTCTATCTTCTAACCATGCCTTCGCATCTATCTATTTTCCAAACTCTGAACTATCTTTACACTTATAGCCTCACTCTATTTATATAATCCCACGGTCCGCGGACCATGGGTAGGTCAACACAACTTTACATTAAACTACTTTACATTAAGTTACCTTATTTTAGGGCAGACAACCCTAGACTCTTGCACTCTGTGCCCACAGTTCGCAAAGTCTTTACATTATATTGACCAAAATTCAGGCTTTAGGCCCCAAAACCCTGCTAAGGGGGGATCTGTTGCCCAACAATGTCGACACCCGAGGAGGTCACACACGAAATTGCAGAGGTGGAAGCCCTAGAGAGCACCCAGAACACCACGATGTAAGAAGGATACGTAGTACATGATCCCAGTGTGTGTCTCACCTAGAATTCCACTAATGACCAAGCTCACCTTGTAGGAAAAGGGGAAGGCCATTAATGTAGAGGCTGATGAGGAGGAGTCTGAAGAAATCATGGTGGAGGAGGATGACGTAGATATGGAAGTTGAAACCCAGTGTGTGTATGCTATTACCCAGTTACCTGAATATGTTCCTCGGCACAAGGGTAAAGCCAAGGTGCCGAAGGACATAGATGAGAGCAATAGCTCTCTGCAAACTCTCCTACTCCCAGATGATATTATTGTTTAGGGAACGGACTTGGGGTGGGTTCCTGTGTTGAAGTTTGAAGATTTAGACATCGCAGACCACGAGAAGTTCCCACATTTAGCAATTTAGAAGCTAATGCACAAAAGGATTGACACGACAGCTTGAATAATTCTATTGGAGCCATGGGCATGGCTCAAAGGTGTAGAGAAAACTGGGTTGGTTAACCTACTTTGGGTGCCACATTACCACCGTGCCCCAGTGACTGTGTTCGTCGTCAGGCAACTGCTCTACTGGGTGCATGATGGGTGTTTGTGGTTGGAGGAGCCCATTCCCATCACAAACCATCTGATTCACCAAATTAACTGCCTTACTCAATGGAGGATCCAGCTAATATTTCCGAAGGAAAAGGTGGCGAGTTGGCCCTTGCGGAAGCAATGAAGAAGAGTTTCAAGTTGGAGGAGAAGAAGCGAGGATATGCCATCTCCAACACTAACAAACCTACAGTCAAGGTTGCGACACAAATACTAGTAGGGAAGGTCATGCAAAAGTGTCACTCAGATGAGATTCCCACACCTGTGGTTGCACTGGTAGCCCAATGTGCAGAAGGAGTCTAGTTCAACTGGGTGAACTATCTATGCGGTGAGTTCCTTGCGAACTGTCACGAGGCATAGGAGCAAGGAAAAACATCATATTATGTGTGGCTCATGTTGTTGATCGTATTGGTGGCATGGGAGCTTCTCGAAGACAACCAATTTGCTTCGGTCACGCTAGACCTTTCAGAGCCAACGGAATACGCTTCATTGTGGGTGACTAGGGATGCATAGTGAATAAAGGAAAGCAAGATATTTTGGATATTAATGGAGATGAATATCCGAATGGGGATCAATCTCAATCCGTGATTGTCACCCATAGTTTATTCCAGTTTGCAGACCTTTGCAGAGTTCAAAGCGGATATCCACCATGTCTTTGTCAGGGCACAAAAGGAATCCACAAAGACATGGCATAACTTACCCTATCTAGCAACTCACGACGTCATATTTGTAGTCCTTCAGTATTGGCTGTCAAAGTGGCACACTCCAGCTGGCACCGCAGTGGAAACAGACAAGTCTACCACACAGTGAAAGAAGGAAGAGACAAAGCTTCAAATGGTGCAGCTAGCAGAGAAGTATCGGAAAGAGGAAGTAGAGGCTAAGGCCCAAGTAGGGCCCAACGCTAGGAAAGTGGCAAAACAACAAAAAATAGGGGAAGAAGAGCACGAAGGACAAAGTCACCATTGCCCAACACTGAGGCAGAACTAGAGATAGAACAAGGTGGCGCAGACCTGCAGATGACATCCAACCAACTCAACTGTCCACGACGATGAGAGCAGGTAGTGCCATAAAATAAGACAAAGGCATTAAAGACGTCCTTTGATCCAATCACTATCATTGAGGGCGATTTGCATGACATCGAAGAAATAGTGAAGGATGTTACTGCGGAGGCCCCCCAAGAATTTGAAGAACAACAATAGCTTGTATTGGGGGCTCTTTGAATAGAACTACAAGAGTTGCAGGTACTAACTCCATAGGCTGGCACAGTGTCCTCCAGCCTAGTGATTGGCACTTCAGTTGCTAAGGCGATGTTGTGAACAAGGGTGACCAACGCGGTACTACTACCGGATGGGGCACTCACAACATAAAATGAGGCCGATAAGCCTATGGTTAGCAGTTTGAATGGGGTAGGATTGAGCATGGTCGTGCTCACTTTAGAGATGCTCTACCTCTTAGAGGAACGAGTCACTACGGAACTCAAGGCTCGAGAGAGTCATGCTCTACAGGTGATGACTGAGCACTGCATCAACATTGAGTAATTGGGCCTATAGCACAATGAGGCAGTCGAGTAGAATTAGCGGATTATGCAGGTAATAGGGGAAACCTATCAGATCATCTCGGAGTTGGACATTCAGGCAGAAGAACTGGTGGAGGCATACATTCAAAAATTGGCAACAAGGGTCTGTGATGCTTGAGCAGAGATGGACAGGGTTCAGATAGAGTTGAACCTATAGATCACAGAACTACAGTTGAAGGCTCAACCTTCAACTCCACTGCAGATTAGGGAACAACGTACCATTGCTGTGACAACAACAATAGTGGCATTTGATAGTGCAGTGGTAGACTGCATGTAGTTGTTCGACCAATCATTCGAGGTCCTAACCACCCTACACGAGGACCCGAATTTAGAGCACCTATAGAGGTTCGCGAGGTCCAACAGAGGTACAAAGAAGTAAACGGGACCGCATAGATGATTGTGTCATTTTGTGAAGGTACTGAAGGGTAGAACTGAGGGATAAGCAACCTATGCGAAGGCAAGTATAGTTGGAATAAACCGACATCATAACCATCTCAAGGGTACAGCAACATGGTTCCAGCATCCCCCCATACTTCTTCGAGTGAGACTTCAGTTTGTGCTGCATGAGCTAATGTCGAAAGGGCTAGTAGTGTAGGAATTTGTTTGGCTAACTAATGTAGAACCTGGGTCAGGCCCCCACAAACCAACACATCAAATAACAGAAAATAGTATAACATGTATTCTTTCATGTAATTCAGTAAAAAGCATGCATAATGACAGTAACAACTACAGAGAATGAACACAGATAGATACACAATATTTCATAAAAACTTCTTCTTTATTAATAATGATCTTCAAGACATATACTTTTTCGATCTACACACCCCACTACAGGTGGTCTATGTACTCAACTGCAGACTTTTCCAAGCCTCCACACACACAACTATATAGCCTTCCACAAAGATATATATTACAGACGCGAATACTAAGATTCAATTCACTTGTTATGACATCATTTGATTACAAAGTATTACATCTCCTTATATACATTACATCATGACAAAAACCATAGTCCACATACCATTGATCCAACAACACAATGATTAATACTTGAAACCCGTTACAAAATAAAGGGCTTCGACAGACCCTAAAGCTCCTAAAATTTTGTGGGATGAATATAAATTCATTGGAAACATGTGCTCTGCTCTTGAAAATGTGGATTCTTTGACCCAAAACTTGAACCAATTTGGGTTGTGTCCAGTAGGCACCCATCAATCACCTGTGACTAATCCAGACTCACTCTGCTACAGTTCCTTTGATCTTCGCTATAATTCCATTGTATACTGCATTATACTGATGGACTATCTCTACCATTTGTTTCCCCTATTCATGCACTTCCTTGAGAAAGGCCTCTGTGGTTGAGACAACAACCTTTTGTAGTATCTTTGCCTCCCTTTTCTTCAATTCTTTGATCCTGTCATCAACTACCTGAGATAAGCTGAGAACCTCTTCCTCCCATGGTTGAGTCCTTTCTTGTAATATCTTCTCCTTCCTTTGAAGCTCATCCATATGATTTTGGAGGTTCTTCCCTTCAGTAATGCTGATGAGTCTCTGCAAGATTGGTAAGGTCTTTACAGCTTCCAGGATCTTGTTGCACTACTTCTACTTCACTTGTAATTCTTCCTCGATTTTTTACATGTTTGGATCCTCCTACAATGAGGTCCAAATCTACATCGTGTCATCCCATAGCTTCCTGCAGTCTACCACTATGTCAGAGATTCCTTTTAACACTACCTTTAAATCTTTCTATCTTTGATCATGTACTTTTGGTGGTGTGGTTGGCGAGAGCCTTATTTTTAGCTCTGATATGTGCACTTCATAATCAAATTTGAGATTTTCCAATGTATTCTTTAATTATTTGATTGTGAGGGTGAGCTTCACAACAATTTTTGCTGGTGGTTCCTCATCACCTCATGATCTCATGGACCTTCTCTTCGATATTCACATCTGAGACTTTTTTGAAACTCTCTTGGATGGATTTCTCCAACTACTCTTGTCACTCAATTGCTTCATCTATGTGCTTAGCCACCTCCTCTAGCTGCTTCTTCAGTGCAGTCTTCTCCTTTTCTGTCTGCATTTTCTCGCCGAGGTTCATTGTTCTTTCTCTTTTAGATTAGTTGTTAGACTTTGATGGATTTCATGCAACATCTAAATGGTTAGCGTGACAAAATTTATGCTGAAATTATTCCATATTTTAGGTCACTCTTTATCCTTCGGTGAGTATGAGCGCAGTGCCCCAGCTAGTATCTGCACAATTCTAACGCCAAATTACATTTCTACCCTCTTCTCTACCTACAGTGACTGAGTTCCTTGTTCCTGTTGTTTTTATACTTGTGGAAATTTGTTCAGCCCCACGATGCCTTTATGTACTTGAGTCCACATCATTCTATATCAATCATGAATTCTGTCCAAGGTCCCCACCATGATCTCATGGACATTCTCTCTAATCTCGTTGATGTCCCCATCAGTGAGGACTAGTGTTTCCACACCCTTGGACTTAATCGCCTTCTGATCTTTCCTCTTGCCTATCGTAGTTGCGTCTCTCCTTCTCATAATGAAAGGTGACTCCTATAATACTCCTATATCACTAAAGAAGATCTTAGGACAACCAAACTTGGACAATACATATTCAAATATTAACTTCACAACAGTTTCTATGTTGTAATCCTTCACTGGTTGTGTCTCAACCCATCTTATGAAATAATTAGTTGTATTGATTATATACGTTGTACCAGTCTTATTTCTTGGTAGACTGGTATGTTTGACAAAGTCAATCGCCCATTTTTCAAAAGCATTTAAAGATACCTGTGGTACTAGTGGCATATCATCTCTTCTAGATAGATTTACTATTATTTGACATACATCACATGCTTGGTAGAATTATTTTGCATCCTTATCTATTATGGGCCACCATAACCTAGCTCTCAAGATCTTTTGTGCAGTGGATTTTCGTGCATAGTTCCCTCCCGTAACTCTTCCACTAGCCTCTGTCATTCATGTTTAAGGATGTATATGCATATTACCTCATCCTGTCCCATTTTTTACAAGTTTCTAGCAATCAACGAGAAATCAGTTGCTCGAACCACCAACTCCTTCTTTTTCTTCATAGTGTACTCCACAAGCATCATTTTTGTGGTTAGAAAATGAATAATATCCATGAAGTGATCATCTACAACTCTACTTGTGAATAATTGTGCATCAAGTAGGTTATCTTCAATATTTGTGGGTTCTTATCCTATCTCTATTCTTAATAGATGATCGGATGTAACGTTCAATCTCACTATCTTTACTGTAACTTCGAAGTCATACTCCTGGAATAATAAAACCATCAAAAGGTATTTCCTCTGAAAACAAATTTATTCACCAAATATTTTAGTGTGCAGTGTTTTGAGAACATTTTGAAATGTGCCCCCACGAAGTAGTGCATGAATTTTTGTAATTCATATGCCATATCTAATCCCACTCTTTCTGTCGTGCTATAATTATTTTCCACGTTGGACAATTTACTTCTTGTGAATTCTATGGGAGGATCAATTTCCCCTACTCCTGGTTGCGCTAGCACTACACCCAATTCTATGCAAGATGCATCAACGTGTACATGGAACTCCTTATTCAAGTCTGGGAAAACTAGAATAGGCACAATTACCATCTTCTCCTTCAGTCCAAACAAGCTCTTCTCGCAATCTTCGCTCCATTAAAAAGTCACGTATTTATTTAACAATTTATCCATCGGTGCAGTTATCTGTGCATACCCCTTTATAAATGTTTTGTAGTAACCAATGTGTCTAAGTGCCATGTGTAATTGTCTTACCGTTTTTGGTGCTAGCAGGTTCAGAATAACTGTGACCTTCCCAAGATCCACCATTAAGCCTTGTTTACACACTACATGTCCCAACAGTATAAAAAATGGTGCACAAAAGATGCACTTCTTTAATTTCAACGAGATCTGGTGCTGCCTACACATATCCATCATCAACCTTAAGCTTTCCACATGCTTCTTTAAGAGACCAGAGGCTGTCCAATCGTTGAAGTATACTTCCAAAAGCTTGTGTATATATTCTTTGAAGGCTAGAATTACAACTGTGGAAAATATAACAAGTGCATTCTCTAATCCAAATGGCATCACTGTGTACTAATAAGAGCCCTATTCTATCGCAAAAGTAATTTTATGTTTACCCTCTATGATAATTGTGATATGATGGTACCCTGGAAAGCCATCTGTGAAAGAATAAAATTCATGTCCTCCAACATTTTCTAATACTTCATCTGTAAATGGTATAGGGAAGGGATCGTGTAGGAATGCATCATTCAACTTCCTTAAGTCAAGACATATTCTGATTTCTCCTTTTGCCTTCTTTTCTTAAACCACCATGGGACTTACACATTCAGACTCATCGACATGTTCGATTATCCCAACTACTAACATTTTGTCCAATTCTTCTTTCACCTTGTCCTTGAATTTTAGATTCAGTCGATAAGGCCTCTATTTGATAAGGTTCACATCGAGCTTCAGAGGAATCCTCATGACTCACAAATATCCCAATATTCCCTTCATATTTGAAAACTTAGTAGGGAACAACTCCCTATATTCATGCACGAGATATTTTATTTTACTGACTGTGTCTTCGTCCTAGTAATTTCCTATTGTTGTGTACTTGGGTTCAACGTTTGACCTATATTCACCTTCCTCATCTTCAATGGCTTTATTATATTAGTCATCTCTATTTCAAGTCCATTTATGATGACCTTCTGACTCTTTAATCTTAATGTTGTGAGGATATTCATCCCACTCGACAGTGAGATTATAGCATTCCATTATATTGTGTATCTGCGAAGCCCAATCAGGTTGCTAGATAACAAAAACTTTGCTTTAAAAAACCTTTTTCTTAACTATATTCAAAGGTGCATCTATATGTGCACAATCATCTTCAAATCTAAATGTCATTATGAATCCATCAACCATCTCTGCACAGCTAGCAGTATCATGTCGAAGCTCGGTTTCTAGATACCAATTCTGATTAATTGTCTCCAAGGTATGGATGAAGCCATGCACCCATTATTCTCATAGAATTTCTCCACAAGATGCCATACAAAGTTGTATGTGATCTCTAGGATCATTCTAGCCATCATAATTGTCTACGCGTTCTATTTCTACTTGACCAAACCTTACCCAGATCAACCTTCTACATTTTTTCCAATCTCCTATATTCTTCTTATGAGTACTCCACCATCTACCAGGAGTAGCCCTAAATGCCTAATCCAGAACTAACAATATCTGACATTCAAGTACCCATCTTTCATAATATCTAAATAAAGTATTTACATCACCCAAACCATCATATAAAGGTAAGTCATATACCTCAACTTTCATAGAGTGCACTACTTTAGTGATCCTTGCACATTGCCTTGTAGACACTTCATGCAACATGTTCTACCAGTTTTCCAATTCCTCTTCTAAATCTGAAGCACAGGAACTATCTTTCTCCCAAGATAACTTTCCATCTATAGTAGGGTTAACCCATTCTTCTTATTTTTTTTTATCCGGTAAATGTTGTTGATGTCATCTCCATTGCATTGTTCTCTGACAAGTTCAATATATCTCATTCCCTCTAATGGATCTAAAGGCTCAATAACTCTCATATTATTTCTTTCAAATATCATTTTCCTTTTCTTCAAGTTAATTATAAGCATTTTATCAAATGTCCAATCTAATCCAAGAAACACGGGGTAGGTATTACTATCATCTACAATCTCAATCACTTCAAAGTGAGTGGTAGTGCGCACTCCATCAATGTCTACTCTGATACCTGACAATCTTCCTAGAGGCACAATATTCTATTGATTCGTGCGTTAGGTTCCTATACAAATAGGAGTTATAATTTTTGAAAGACTGAGATTAAAACTTGTAATATGTACATACCTCTTCTTTGTGCAAATTTTTTTCATATTAATAAATTATAAAATGTAAAGAGGGTATGTCGTGAGAGAATACTCAAAGGACAAAAAGAATAAAAAGGTCAAAAAAGATGAAAAATATGAACCCAAAGAAAAGGAAAAAGACCATGAAAGTGAGCCAGCCAAAATGCTACTACTATTTACTTTTGTGTAGAATAAATTATTGTGTGCAGCATGCAATCCTTGCCATGATTCAAATTTCATGTTGATAGATAAAGAATAAAAATCTGGCCAAAAGTGTAACCTTGGCAGACAATTAGATAGGTAGAGTTTATAAAAGAAGCTCAACTGTTTAATCTAAGACCTCGGATGTAATAAGGTTAGATTGAGTTAGTTCACTATTGTAAAGAGAAAGAAACATGTTTGATAAGGGTTTTCTAGCTCAAATGCACCCTAATAAAGAGAAGGAAAAATGGTAGCATGAGTAGATGGGTAAGTAGAAGAAAGGTTGCAAAAGTATGATGATTGATTAGACAAAAGCATATTTATTATTCTCATCATAAAAGTTCCAGATATCAATGAACAATCAAGCATACAAATGATTTACAAAATCAATTAATTAACTTCCCCCGTTCATTTCACCCCTTTTACTTTAGTAATTTCCCATAAATAAAGTTCAAAGTGCTCAAAAACCCTTAAATCAAAGAGGCTCAGAGAATTTCTCTGACTTTTGGAGGGACTAGACCCTCAGCTCAATGACTTATAGGAAAAAAGTACTAAAACCCCCTCATAAAAATTCATTCCCCCCTTTTAGTTCATTCACCCCCCTTCATTTCCCCTCATTTTCCTAATAAAACCCATTTTTCTGAGGTTGAACACTATTTACCTAGGAAAAGCAATCACCCCCAATGTAAAACCCCCTTTTCCCAAAAAACCCACCAAAACACACATTACCCTAAGTTTTATGTTAACATGTGAAAAAGCATTCAAAATCATGAAAAACAATTACTTAGGATATGGTGCCCCTTTCCGCTCATCTTATTAATTAGTAATTTTATTTATTAAATCTCGCAAATAAAAACCCTTTTTCCCTGTATATATATTTAACTACCGAATATGAACTAGCCCTATAGCCTAGTTTGAAATATAAACTATAATTTCATGCAAACCCCGAAAACCCACTAACTAATTGATTTTCGATTAAGTTAGATAATCCCCTATCTAAACTCACTATTAATGATCCCGATGACTTAACCCCACTTTAATCTATCATTAACTAAAAAACCACCGTACTTAATCACCTGTTGGGCCCTCCACTGGAATCCATGCAGTTTCCCCACCCAATCACCGTACGATCACCTCCCTCCACATCCAACAACCCTTACTGTTATCGGGAAATCTAGTGTCCATTCAGAGCTGCTAGTCCCACTAAGACGGGTAGCTATCTTAGAAACAAACAAACTAAAGTTACTTGCATTTTCCTTTATGAGAAGTAGATGAGATAGACGCAAAGAGTACCAACCTCAGTCTTTCGCTTGGCTTCTTGCTTGTTTCCTCTCCCCTTTGACCGATCTTTGCCGCTCCTTCCTCGCTTGTCCCGCTTCAAAGAACACTTGTAGAGTCAAAGCAACATAATACCATCAAAGCATAGAGATATACAATCATAAACAATATAGGACTAGATATATATTGACCACACAAATGCATATATCAACTCATACATACAAGAATATGGAGGAAAATGCAAATAGCTTTATTGATAGAAAGAGTAGAAGAGAGGATTACAACCCATTGATCTGACCCAGCGTCATCCTCCCAGCATGAAAGCCTTCTTCACCTCATGAAAAGCTTAGATCACCCAACAATATGATGTTCCACAAAGAAACCAACAACACTTCCTTACAAAATACAAGATTCCAGCCTCTTGATCTCTAGGATGAGGGATCCATATATAGATTTTTGTAGGTGGGTGAGTTAGCTTCTGGGATTTTGATTAGTGTCCTCTCTCTGATAGTTCTTGGTTCCACTTGGAGGTTCATGATCTCTTACTCATCTCTGGGCGAATTTAGAGAGGCAAGTGTCAAATGGGCAGTTTCTAGAAGATTCTCTGGGTTTCCACCTAGCCAACTACTTCTGCCATTTGTCTGCTCTCACTCATCGCACCCCACAGAAGGGATTTTCAATATGCATCACACTTTTTGCATGTGGTAGGTGAGATGAATCACACCCTTAGCACTGAGTAGTCTGTATGGTCCAGTTTTGACTAGTTTTGAGCAGTTTTTCATGGAGAACTTCTGGGAGATGATGTAATCAACTGACCTTGCTCCTTTAGGGTATGAAACAACACTTTTAGGGACTTAGAAGCCCTTGGATTATGGACATCTGTGATTGGGGTTGCAGTGCCTAAATATGTCTATAACAGTTGCCCCTTAAAGCATGAGGTCGTAACTCTTTTGATGTCGGGTGAAATTATTTATCATGAGGATTCGAGGTTTTTCAAAGTGGAAGGTGACCTATAATAGGATACAATACAATACATTATCTTCATAATATTTTCATGATCTATCTAAAGTGGGCATTCCCATGCTCAGCTTTATAAATTTATTTTGATGTACATTGGATAGACAACCGTCTGTATGGCAGACTGATGATTCTAGTAGATCCATTATCCTTTGTTTTGGATGATTATCTGTGCAGCAATGATGTACATTTGATGTCTTTATTTTCCTGAATATATCATATCTCGGATGGATGAAACTAGATCTGGGGTCTTCAAACCCGTTCAATCTTTGCCCGAAGTACAAGTGGATCCATGTGAAAAGATGTCCTAGAGTCGAACATGGAAAGACATCGCCTGATTACCGACCAATGATGTAAGCTATTAACAGGAGCAAGAGGAATCACCAATAATGATGATGACCCTCAAGGTACGATAGTACAATTCATGTGGTGTGAAAACGGGACTTGGTATTGAACACCACGCAAAATCTTTCAGTCGAAGGCCATTGATGTAAACTTGTTGCCAGAAGTGAGAAACTTGCCATTGAGGCATGCAAGCTTCAAAGTACTGAAAGGGTTGTTCCTAAGGTCGACTTCTTGGATATGAGCTGATGCGCAAGAGGGACCATTGTAGGATGGCATAATGAATTTCCACATCTATGACATGAATGGAGAAATATTTGGGGAGGTGGAAATGATTGATGATACAAGTTCAGGGTCGCGATCATAAGAATGAAGCGGAAGTTGAAAAGGGATCAGACCGAGCTGGGTGGTGAATCTCTGAGGACCTC
Source organism: Pinus taeda (assembly GCA_000404065.3). Lineage (NCBI taxonomy): Eukaryota > Viridiplantae > Streptophyta > Pinopsida > Pinales > Pinaceae > Pinus > Pinus taeda. Next base: position 35,482 of record APFE030326896.1, on the reverse strand, counting down.
TTCTGAACATATCGGCAACACTGAAATGGATTAGTAGCGTTAACCCCAAAAATGGATGGTACGGTGGACCAATGGTAATATGACCGGTGAACGGAATAACCCAACCTGACTTAATCATGATGATGGAGTGAAAGTGTCATGTTCAAGAGCGACTTGCTACCAATAAAGTTTCTTCAAGCTTTCTTCCCAATTTTTCCCCAGTCATTGTTGTCTAGTACCTCTTTATTTTTTTCAAGCTTGAGGAGGATAACATATGCTTGTTCTATAATTTGCCTTTCGGGCAAACCCATCGCTATGTTTTAACGAGCCTAGCGACAGTGAAACTCGCTGTTGTCTGCATGGAAAAGTTTTTCGCTATAGTTTTAACGAGTTTAACGACAATGATAACTCAATTCTTTTCAATTTTAGAGAGTCTAAAAAGAGACAAAAAGGAAACTCCGGCATTCCTTTTTCGTAATGTAACCCCTTAAGTCCGAAAAAGTGTAAAATAGTACGAAAGGGATGACTTTTTGATAGTTTTAACGAGCCGAACAAGACAAGGGCTCAATATTTTTGTGTAATGATCCCTCAGGTCCAAAAATATTAAAATCTAAAGGAGGGATAGCACTTTCGATCATTTTAACGAGCTAGAGGGGCCAATTGCTTGGCAATCTTTTCATATTTTATAAGTCAGATGAAATGAGCTTAAAGGAGACTCATTTTTTGATGAACGAGTGATATTTTCGGGTAGCAACTGGTTTCAGTTAAGGTTTGGAAATTTTCAATCACGACAGTGTAAATAAGGTGGCCAATAGGATCACTCGTCGCAGCTGTTCCTCAAAAGGGGTAAACAATAAAATGGAGGCATATGATCGACTAAAATAGAGTGGAGGTGATGGTAAGAACACGACCAAGGCTCAAACGCTGATGATAATGCGATCGCAATGGTTATTTACCGAGGGTGGGTTCATTTTTTAATGAGCTTAAGCTCTGGTGGAACATATTCTCATTACTAGGTTTCTTTTTTAACGAGCTTGAACTTCATGTAAAACTACTCGTGATAATGGTCATTGATATTCGATTCACCGTTAACACTATGTTTTTTTGATGGTTGTACTACCTGTTCAATTGCTCCATAAAACTGATTAGAAATGAGAATACATGCTTGAAACATGAGTTAAAACACTAATACCCTACTTGAATTACGTGAAAAGTAATTGACAAGTAGTTTTTACCCCTCATTTTACCATTTCATTTGAATTTGGGATTGTTGGAGCTCTAGAGGTGTTTTGCCCCTTGATTTTCATCAGCTGATTCCGAGAGATTCTATGGAGAATTTTTGGTGCCGTCTGGACCAAGTAGAAGCTAAACCTGAGCTCTTCAATTGCATTCTTTCCTTTCTGAATTTTGAGCATGTTTTCATGCTTTTCTAAGCCTTTAGGGTTTGAAAAATTTGTTCTGCCCCCATCACACTTAGTATACATCGAAACGTGCGATGCATACTGGGTTGGCCATTGGCCAGTCAGTATGCATCTCACCCAGTACACATCTTGGGTACGATGGGCGCAAGGAGAAAAACTTTTGCACTGATTTTTCATGGAAATTTTGCCTGTTTTTTCCAAATCAGGGTCCTAATTCTTCCCTTGTTTGTTTTTCAGAGATTCATCAAAGAAAAATGGTTGTTACATGGTGTGAATGTGAGCATGAAGAAGAGAACATGGTTTCCTTACATGATCTAGGTATGGTAACTACGTTGGGAACTATGGTTTGCTCAAGTTCTTCCGCATATCTAGCATGAGGCAACAAATCAACTTGTTGCAATATTTCCTCGATGCATGGGATCCTACCAACCAATGTTCTAGATTAGAGGAAAATCCATCCCCTTGACTATTGAGGACATCTACTTCTTGACTAGTTTATTGAGGCGTGGTGCCCCTCTCTCACTATCGGGTTCCGCCCGTGGGTACGAATCTATGAGGGATTATATTCGTCGATACTGTAGAGAAGGATCTCAACCAAGCAGGGATGGCAAGATCAATATCCAAGATGTCACTGACCGGTCCTTGAGGACTATTTTATTCATCTTTGCTAGATTGGCTAGTAGCATGGCCCTTCACTCAGTCAACAGGTCCTATATGCAGTACGCCTTGGAATGCCTCGAACCAAAGGTATTCAACTGGTGTGATGCAGTACTTCTGGTGATAAAAGAATAGCTTACCAAGGTGAAAAATAGAAGATCCAAGAACTTTGGCTATGGTTCTATTCTGACCGCTTTCACCTTGGAGAAGATCCCATTGATGCAGCCACAGTACATTTCACTCAGTCTGCCACTACCGACTGAGCCACAGATGCAGAGATGGGTTGACTTTATGGCCATACATGCTAGCTAGTCACAGGTTTCCTTCTCTGATGCCTTCTTTGAGTGGTTCAACCATTAGTAGATGGTTTATGTTGAGTGTCTGTATGTTGGGATGGATTTCCAGGGTGACCTAGATTTGGCACTGCCAGCTGGTGAGTAGTGGGGTGTCATAGGTAAAAATCTCTGACCATATCTCTGTTTCTTTCTTTTATAATGTTCTTGTGCTTTCTTTAAAATTTTATCAAGACTAATCAAAACTCATGTGCTCATGCAGATATCAAACCAGTACGACCAGCAGTGTGCCTGAGAGTAGCAGCGGTCGTTCTAGTAGGAGAGGCTATAGGGATGGTTGTCCTTCACGATCTAGATGTAGCTAAGACTCTTGCAGTGTTGCAGGATTAGATCGAGGGTCTCACCCTTGGTATTCCAGATGTGAGGACCAATGAGATGCCTCTGAGATTATAGCGACAAACCACTGGTGTGCCGAGCCGATGGACTAGGCTCTTACGCATGATTGCACAGGCAGTGACTTGTTATCACTAGCACCAATAGACTAGGGTGCTCCTAGCATTTTGAGTTTCTGGGTCATATGACCGATTTTGTCTTGGACACTGAACACTATGTACAAACTATAAACATTTTTATGTATTTTTTATTTTCGGAGCTTTATTTTGGTTAAGTTATTAGATCCTGATATAAATATTGATGAAATGATTTTCCTTTATAAATGTCGCAAATGTCTATCTAACACATAATTTGCTAATGAATCAGTTAATGTGTTTAAGTTTATGGAAATGTGTTGATATTGAATAGAATCAAACTGCCTTTCCAAAATCTTGAACCTTAGGAACATACGATAGATTGTTGGATTCCGCATGGAATAGATGCCAGTAAGTTGTAGAATGACAAGTTGTGAGTCGAGCCTGATGACAAGTCGGCGTATGCCATGCGCGATGGCATCAGAGAGGAGCTCTATCAACGCGCTATATTCAGTGATGTTGTTCATCGATTGACCAATACATACCCCTCTGAAACTCACTAACTCACTGCTTGGATCAAAGATGGCCTAGGCTGCAGAAGCTAGGTTCCGCGAACTACGACTCGCTCTATTGGCGTATCCAACAAATGACTCCAATAGGTTCGACAGCTACAACAAATGCAAAACTAGATTACCTAACCAAAACGATCACTCTTAGCAAAAAGAAAAATGTAACAAAAGCATATGAAGAGGTTACTACACTGAGTCAAGCATAGTAACACTTAAAGTACAACCCGTTTCGGGGTTGTGATAGTGGAATCCCATCATAATCTACTAGATCGTAGGCTCCTTTTGCTAATACACACTTAACAATATAGGGGCCCATCCACAGAGACTGGAACTTACCTGCTCCTAATTTATCGGATTCCTGGTCGTAAAGTAAGACTAGGTCACCTTCTGAGAAGACACGGGTTTGACATTCTTGTCAAGCTGTGCCTTGACTAATTTCTTATGTACCTCATTAGCTAAGGCGGAATCACGACGAGTTTGATCTAGTTGGATTAATTCCAAGAAATGAGCTTCCTCTTCTAAAGTTCCGAGGAGAAGGCCGACTACGAGCTTGAGGGATGAAATTTCACACTGAACTGGTAAGATCGCATCCAGGCCATACACCAGCTGAAAGGGTGTAAACCCGGTCAAATTTCTCACCGATGTCTGGTATGCCCACAAGTTTGAGTACAGGATTAGGTGCCAACTCCGTTTATGGACTCCAATCATCCTTTGCAGCATGTGTTTCAGGACTTTGTTGATCGCCTCAACTTGCCCATTAGTTTGATGATAATACGGAGTAGAGCTATCATGGGATAGTCCTAATTTGGCAGCCAACTCAACCATCATGTGATTGTGGAAATGCGATCCATGATCTGTGACTATAGCTTGTGGCACACCGAATCTGGAGACTACATGATTGAAAAAGAAAAGAGCAGCCATTTCATCGTTGTTTTCTAATGTAGGCATCGCCTCAGCCCATTTCGTAAAACAGTCAACTATGACTATGACATACCCATGCCCCCCAGGTGAGGTGGGATTACATGTCATGAAATCTATGCCCCATTTGGTGAATGGCCCAACAACAACTACCGGCTGTAGAGGTGCAGGCAGTGTTCTAGTTTTGCGGTCGAAGATTTGACAAGCATGGCAAATTATGACTACGGTTATGCAATCCTTGAACATTATTAGCCAGAAGTATCCTGCTCGTAAAATCTTTTGTGTTGTAGCATAACCATATTGATGCCCCCCACATGCGAGTGAATTAAAATCATTTAGGACATTTTTGGCCTCCTTATGGGGAGGCACCTTTGCAGAACTGTATTGATACAACGACGGTAAAGTGTATCACTGATGATCATGTAGTCTTTTGCTTGGTATCGAGTACGTCATTGTTCTGGGTGAGAGGTATTAGACCGATATGTTTTGGTCTGGAGATATATGAATATATCTCCATACCGTCGATCACTTGAAGATATCAGAAACAAAGATTCATCCACGATTGTTGCTTTGGATGTTGAATCGTTGGATGACGATGGGAAATCACATAGAGCTTTCTTTGATTTGGATTTTATGAATTCCCGATCAAACTCTTGCAAAATTGCTATCCATTTTGAATATTTACCCCCAAGCAAGTGTCGCGACAAGATGTAAGCCATGGGGTTGCAATATGACAAAATGGTAGTTTTTCGAAAGAGGACATAGTGTCAAAATCTCTGTACTGCTTGAACAACTGTGAGAGCCAGCTTTTCAACATAGGAGTACTTGTTTTCCGTATCATTTAAATTTTGACTTAAATAATAGACAGGTTGTTCGATTCCATTGTCTTCTTGAACTAAAACCATTGTGATGGTCGTATCTCTTGCAGCCAAATACAGGTTAAAGTCTTTTGATAATCAGGAGCATACATTAATGATGCTTTTATTAGGGATTCCATTAGAGCATCAAAGGAAGCTTGTGTAACCTAATCCCAGTTGAAGGGTAGTTCTTTTTTCAATAGATGCGTATAACCTTTAGCAAGTTCGGCGTAATTTGGAATGAACCTCCTCAGAAAGTTTTCTTTCCCTTGGAGTTTCTGAATTTGAAGAAAATTTGAAGGTGGAGGCAGATCGATGATTGCCTGAACCTTACACGGGTCGAGGCGAATCCCGTCTTTTGAAACTACGGAGGCAGGTAAATGACCAGAACCGACACAAAACACACACTTGTGCGAATTGAGTCATATCTTGTAGTGCTGGAAACATAGAAATATTTCTCTCAAATGCTGCAGATGATCGATCCACTTTCATGAATGAGCCAGAAGATCGTCGAGGTATGGTTGAACGATTTTCTTGATGTCATGGAAGGTATAATTCATTGCCCTTTGAAAGGTTTCCCCTGCGTTTTTTAAACCAAAAGGTAGCTTGCGGTATGCGAATGTGCCCCACAGAAAAATAAATGCAGTCTTTGACTGGTCTTGTGGGTGGATATTTATTTGATTACGCCTGAAAATTCCATCCATAAATGAAAAGATTTGGCATTCAGCACATTCATCAATTATCTGGTTGATAAAGGGTGTAGGGTAGTTGTCCTTTGGACAAGCTTGATTTACATCCCTATAATCGACGCACACTCTAATCGTTCCTTGCTTTTTCATTACAGGAACAATGTTTGATACCCAATCAGTTAGAGGAACCGGGTAAATGAAACCAACATGGAGAAGTTTTTCAACTTCCGCCTTGATGGCAGCAGCGTTCTTCGGGTCCACCCATCGAATATATTGTCGTACTGGTTTGACATCTGGATACATATTAATTTCATGTTCAACTATGCTGGAGTCAATGCCTAGAATTTCTTCATATGACCATGCAAAGACATCTCTAAACTCGTGAAAGAGAGCGTAATACACTTCTAGTTCTGAAGAAGAACAAGATTTTCTGACATGAATATTCTATACAACATTTGGTTTGGTCGAGATATTTATGGCGATAGTTTCTTCAATATTGGACAGGTTTCACTCAGAATCCACCGTATTTACAATATTTGATAGAAGATCAAAAACTGAAGGATGATTAAGGTCGCTGGAGCAATCTTCGTTGTAATCTGGATGATGGGAATGATGGTGGTAATCTTCCCATGGTGCCCCCTCTACCATCATTGACTGAACAATTCCTTCGTCTGTAGAATACACATGGGACCAAGGATCTGAAGAGGTACCATATTCCTTAGACGCATCTACCCAAACGCTCGATGAGCGTTGATTTGGGTTTGCCTCCCATGCCGAGAACATTGATTTCTACAATACTTCTATTGGGCTTGGAGGCAATACCTGGCGATGATCCATGCTAACATCATGTTCGCACATCTTCTGAATAGAAGATGCCATATTGCAAGTTCCCACTATGGCCACTTCCGCTAGATTGTTTGGAGGTAGTAGGGAAAAAGTACCCATCAATGTCGGGTCCTTTAGTAGGCCTACTCCGATATTTTGAAGCAACTAAGAGCTTCTATGGATCATTGGAATGCTTCCCGTAACTTGTGAACTGTTGGGGAGAAATGTTTGTTGGTTGACGATTGTAATTCCTCCTTGGAAAGGAAATGCAATATTTCTGAAGTATGTTGACATAACAGTAGCCATAGCATAAATCCAGGGCCTTCCCAGTAGGATGTTGTAACCGAGGTTTCCATCGATAACTTCAACATCAATTTCTACTGTTTTTCCCCCCAGTTCAGCTTGAAAGTTACTTAAAATCCCGTATGGAGTGTATGTCCATCCATCAAATGCTTTTAACATCATTGACAATTGCGACAAGGGTGGTGAACCTAAAGTTTTCCAGCAACTCATTGACATAATACATGTAGATTCCCCCTCATCAATGATTGTTCGATGAACATTTTTGTTGAGGGCTTTCACTTGAATGAGGAAAGCGAGTTGAGCTGGTAACTGAGGTTCATATCCTTTATGATTAAATGCCACAAGATTGGAATCTATTGGGTCAATCCCACCTATTGCTGATAATAGAGCCTGCTTTTGGGAGGGGAAAGTTTGCAGTACTTTAAGTGTCGACATAGCGGACGACGATTGGGCCAGGTCCTCTACTATATTATAATTCTGTGCTTCTCTGGCACAAGGATTAAACGTCGATTTGTGTACTACTCCTTTTGGCGGCTTTATCGTTAGTTTAGGAATGATGGGTGGCACAACTTCAGTCGAAGTTGTTATCGAACTACTAGGTTGATTAGTAGCCTTGTTGTTTGACAACTGTGGATTCCTGTAATCTTTATTCCTTGTTGATATCAAAGCATCATTTTATTGTTTTAAAATGGACAACATAAGTACTTGGGATGTGGAAGCATTGTCACTTGCAACCAGATTGGTTCCTAGGTTTGAAAACATATCAGTCAATACCGCTGAGGTTTTCGAATTCTTAAAGAACTTCTTAAGCTCAGCTTTATGTGGAAAATCTTTCGTCCAATGATCCTCATTGCATATAAAGCATGGATGACCAGGTTTCCTTTTCCTAGAAGGATTTGTAGAAGATTTTTCAGGAGACAACTCATCCTACTTCTTCTTTTTCCCTTTCTTTTTTTCTTGCCTCCTGGTTGCTTCGGTTCTTTGCCTTTGTCGGTCGACATGGCATTAACCTCCGAGATGAGAAGTTCTTCATTTGCATTTTGACTAGAAACTGTATGGTATTTCTTCGATGTAGCCTTTGTGGTTTTTGTGCTAGTCGTACCTATCATGCCATTGTAGGCATGAGCGTCTTTGTTTGATTTAGGAGGAGGAACAGAAAAATCTGGTCTAGGAGCATTAGGAATTTTGTCATAGAGCGTGCCAAATTGAGTATAGATCAAGTCTAGATATTGCGCATGAGAAATGACTTGCTCTTCAGCGACCACTCCTCCCTTTGCCACATCTTTTGTAATAGAAGGTAATAATGACTTAATAAACCATTCAACTAGCAGTTGATCAGGAACATATCTTTTTACCATTCTATGATGACGTCGCCACTCATGAATATGATCAGATATGTGAGTGGCTATAGTTTTCTTGAAATTGGTAAGAAGCTCCGTTCCTGTTTTGTACCTTATTGGTAACTGAAAATGGGTTAAAAAGGTTGTGGCAAGGGCACCGAAGTTATCGAATGAAGCTCTAGGCAATTCGATGTACCATTTTGCTGCTAGATCAGTTAACGTTCGCTGAAAGAAGTGAAGCCTAATCGAATCATCATTAAGAGTGTTAGACTAACACCACAAATGAAAGGTCATTACATGATTTGGTGGATCTTCACCTAGATTTTCATTGAATTTAGGAATATATGATGGAATTTTATGAGGAATCGCTAGCCACCAAGGGGTATAAGCAATTGGATCATTTGTTAGCCGATTTAGATCTAGTAACGCTAAAGTTGCCACAAAGGGAAACTGTTGATTCAAGTTCAGCGAAGCATACCTAGGACAAGATGGGACTGCCTGAGCAGTGGGTCTTTGCATATCAGCATAAAGTATTTGATGCTAATAACTTTGGTAAGGTTGATGGGCATAACCATTATGATATGATTGATGTTGACAATTTTGAATATACTGTTGCCCATTACCCGCAAAGCTTTGTTGCTCAGGTCCTTAGTAAGCTTGTTGGAATTGCAGTTGTTGATATTGTACCAGCCATGGTTGTGAAGCCATTTGCTGTTGTCCAATACTAGTTGTCTGACCAAGATGAGGGGTAATAGTACCCATTTGAGCCTGGGTCACTCTAGTTAAGGAGCTGCTAATTGGCGATTGTGGTTGTGTTGTGGGGACAAGAGGTTGTTATATTATGACCTAAGAAAGTTGAGGTTGGCATACAATAGGAAACTCTTGTACTTGTGACACCGTCACAATAGCTGGTGTAGTGGGGATATTCAACACAGGAAGACTTAGTTGCATTGAGTAAACAACTCTTGGTTGTTGAGGCAGTATTGGCACCCAACCACTGGATGTAAGTCTAGCATGACTTGAATTCTGTTGTGAACTCTCATATGGTTGTTCTCCCAGAGGGAACAATGAAATGGCATATTGCCCCCCATATGGTGGCAATCCAGTGTTCAAAGGTAAGATTGGCCTCTGGACACTGGACTGCCCAAATTGATACTATTGTGAAGCATCAATTTTCTGAGACTCAACATAAGAGATTCCAGATATTATTCCAAATGAACAAATGGGAACATACCATATTGTCGAAACAGTCCCTGGGTGGACTCCATCTAGCGGTTGAGAGCTAGTTGGGACAGATGGTACACCAGCGAACATTGTTAGAGTAGCAGCAGGAGATTCCGCTACTGCTGTGTCAGATGACATAGTCCTAGATGTCGATAGTTGTTCAGACATATCGAGTCTATCCAAAATATTTCCAAGCAATTCTACAGGAACTTGCGATGAAGGGAGACTAACTTCTGACGTAGAAGGATATAAGGTGACCCCAGTTCCAAAATGAAATGGAGTACTGGATGGAAGATCTTCCACAATCTCTTCTATAGAAGTCAATCTAGGTGAGAGAGGTAGATCGTCAGGTCCGTAAAATATTTCTGGTGCCGAAGAAGGTGTAGACTCTACAGTGACAGATGTTGGAGGGTTGACAGCTTCCAAATCAGCCCTAGGTGGAGCCGGTTCAGGAATAGAAGTGTTTACTGTTACACTAGGATCATTTCTAATGTCCTCTTGTGACTGCGAAACTTCTTCTGTAGACGTAGGGATACTAGAAATGGTTGGAGTAACTGGAGTCCCTAAGGATGTTGGAACACAAGTTTCAAACAAACCAGGGGACTTTGACCCAGTTAAACAAGTTCGCTTGGCCCGGAATAGTTTCATTTTTGAAGTCAAAGATGGTTGACTCATTAGTCTTCACTAATGATGGGGTTTTGATTGAATTTCTTCCATGATTGCAGATTACTTGATCAAATCAAAATAAAAAGGGGAATATGTGATTCCGAATTAAATGAATTTTAGACGCTTTGACACCACTTACTTTTTCAATTTTTAAGAGTCGAGAAAAAGCTAAAGATGACTCTAGTTGCCTTTAATTTTTAATGAGCCTGAACTGACAAGTGCTCAGATGGACCTTTTCTTTTAAGGATTCTGAAAAGGAATGAAAATGACTACTCTGGAAATCTAGACAAAGGGATTACCAAACCAATCGCAAAACAACAAAATACTTTTTACGGTACGACAATCAATCTTCCCGAATGTTGTGTTCAGTGCATTGTGATTGACATGGTGGTAGACATGACTTCCTAAGGATAAAGGATATAGCCTATTGTGGTCTCGCAATATATACTCGATAGTATGTTGGAGCACAAGTCCGTATTGGCACTTGTCGTCTCAAAGAGGAGCAATCACCCAACCTACGATGAAAGCGATAGTTACCAAGCTTTACGACGCTAGAATACATCTCTAGCCTAGACTTCTAAATGTTGTGCGTTAGGTTCCAAAGCATTTTTATGTTCATTGAATTTATTTTACAGTTGATCTTTCTTAAGAAGTTTTCCTTTAAGGTTCACTGTGTGATGTAGATATACAATTCCTAAATATGCAATCTAAGATGATAAACAGTTGTTTACTCTTTTTTTTGCAATGAATATCCTAGCTACTAAGGAAAGAGATGTGAGATTATTTCAACATAGAGCAGAGAGCACACACTAGGTGTACTGTCCTAAATCAAAATCAACAAGTAGTCTAAATGCAAATGCACATGCATGTATTTGTTTTCCGCTTTCTTAATGTGTGAATGACAAAAAGAATGCTAAGTACAAATTTGAACTATCGTTTCTCTCAAAGCGACAATACTAACAATTTTTTCTTCAACGGACGAAAGGAAGACAAAGATGACACTCTGCGATTTCAAATTCAAAAAACAAAAGGAAGACTAAGATGATACTTTGCGATTTCGAATTCAAGAAAATGAAAGGAAGACTACTCTGTGATTTCGAATTACAAAAATGAAAAGAAGGCTAAGACGACACTTTGCGTTTGCAAATTTAAAAAATGAAAGGAAGGCTAAGAGCGACACTTTCAACTTCAATTTGAAAATTGATTTCGACACTTTGAAATACTATTAATTCAGATCAAATACAAGAGTAACAGTGTAATCGACCATCAAAAAGAGTAGAATTCTTTTCTTTGATTGAAAACAACACTTGCAACACTTCCAAATCAAAAGACGATAGTTCGATTAAGCTACTTCTTTGTAAAGGAGAACTGTAAATGGCAAAAAATACATAAAAACATTCACAATTATTTGTACAATGGAGGCTGAATGATGAAAAGGAAGGGAGTTTCAACAGTGGTATACTGATCACAGACATCAAAACTCCTGAATAAAGCTGAAGAGAGTGAAGAAAAAACCAAAATATGGAGGCAGAAATAGTCTTATCTGATCATTGCACCTGTAACAGAGGGAAACAGGGATGCATCTCACCTACTCCACACAAGAGGTGCAATGCATCCAAACTGTCAGAAGGAGACAATGCGATGGTCTAGGGATGAGACTTTAACATGGTTTTTGGTCATAGTTTGTAGCTTAGTTCAGGGATTTAGGCTGAGCTAATGATAGTCAGTAAATACAAAGTGTAGGGGCTGATCTAATGAGGTTACTTGAGCCACCACCAGGGCAATTAGGATGTTTGCAAATCAATTTTTCAGTTTATAAACAAAACCCGGAGATGGACTGAAGCAACATTGATCTACTTTGCACTTGCATAGCAAATGCAATTCAAAGGCTAGCTGGCTTAACTTCAAGCTCCGTCTGTAGTTTATAAAGTAAACAAATATAAACAAGCAAACAAGATATTCGCTCCCCAGCAGAGTCGCCATTTTGTTATCAGGAAATCTAGTGTCCATTCAGAGCTGCTAGTCCCACTAAGATGGGTATCTATCTTAGAAACAATCAAACTAAATTTACTTGTGTTTTCCTTTATGAGAAGTAGATGAGAGAGAAGCAGAGAGTACCAACCTTAGTCTTTCGCTTGGCTCCTTGCTTGTTTCCTCTCCCCTTTGACAGATATTTCATGCTCCTTGCTCACTTGTCACGCTTCAAAGAACACCTGTAGAGTCAAAGCAACATAATACCATTAAAGCATAGATATCTACAATCATAAAAAATATAGGACCAGATATATATTGACCACACAAATGCATATATCAACTTAGACATACAAGAATATGGAGGAAAACTCAGATAGCTTTATTGATAGAAAGAGTAGAAGAGAGGATTACAACCCATTGATTTGACCCAGTGTCATCCTCCCAGCATGAAAGCCTTCTTCACCTCATGAAAAGCTTAGATCACCCAACACTATGAGGTTCCACAAAGAAACCAACAACACTTCTTTACAAAATACAAGATTCCAGCCTCTTGATCTCTGGGATGAGGGATCCATATATATATTTTTGCAGGTGGGTGAGTCAGCTTCTAGGATTTTGATTAGTGTCCTCTCTCTGATAGTTCTTGGTTCCACTTTCAGATTCATGATCTCTTACTCATCTCTGGGTGAATTCAGAGAGAAAAGTGTCAAATGGGCAGTTTCTAGAATATTCTCTGGGTTTCCACCTAGCCAACTACTTATGCCATTTGTCTACTCTCGCTCATCGCACCCCACATAAGGGCTTTTCAGTACGCATCACACTTTTTGCATGTGGGAGGTGAGAGGCATCGCATCCTTAGCACTGAGCAGTCTGTATGGTCCCATTTTGACTAGTTATGAGTAGTTTTTCATGGAGAACTTCTGGGAGATGATGTAATCAGTTGACCTTGCTCCTTTAGGGTATGAAACAACACTTTTAGGGACTTAGAAGCCCTTGGTTTATGGACATATGTGATTGGGGTTGCAGTGCCCAAATATGTCTATAACACTTACCCATATCGGCCGGGCCCGATGTCTGAACAATACCCACCTGAAAAAGTTGTTTTCCGCGGGACCCTCAATGCTACATGTTGTTGAATGTATGGAATTGGACAGCCTACCCCCAATACCACCAAGTGCCCAAAAGAGGTGCAATGGAAACCACTTACCGCCTACCCACTACGCAACAAAATAGTTATTTTTCACCCCGCTACATGACAAGATGACCATTGTTCACTTGTACTCACCAAAATTGACTTTCGCGCATAAAGCCAGAAAGCCCCAAATCATTTGTTTTTATCATTTTGTCAATTGTAAACCTCCATGCACGCACCTGCGAACGTCAAAGTTGTCAACCTATGTCTAATTGCATCCTAAAGATGCCACAAAGCACCCAGTTCATTTTCCAACCTACACAGAGCCTTTTAGACCGTTCACAGTTGCAAATTGCCCTGTTCAGAGCTAGCCTTCCATAAATTCTAGGTATTTAAGCCATAAGTCACTAGAAAACCTGTCAATTTCAGAGCTAGTTACTGAGTTTTATTATTTAAGGTAAAAAATTAATTAAAGAAACTCAAGCAACTTAAGCTTACTCTATATTGAACCATCATTGCTCTAAAAGACTGAAAATCACCTCCCCCACTCTCAAACCCACAAGAACTGAGAATAGCTACCCCAATTGCCATGGATGTGAGACCTATCTCTACACCCCACTTAGACCTGGACCATCTTCCCCTGGTTGATAGGTATTTTCAGATAGAAGACACCACCATCCATGAATCCACACTCAAATTACACTGCCAAAGTAGGGATAGATACATGAACAAGGCTGATAAAATTGGTTTGCAAGAGTCGAATTTGCCCAAGTACCAGTTCCCAGAAGTCCACATTTTCCTAGAAATTGTCCACTACTGTCATGCCAATTATATCCCTAGTCAAAGAGCAGTGATGTCCCCTAACCAGACCATACTTTTCACCATCACTGCTGAATCTATCAATGAGATGGTACAAATCCAGCCTAGCCAAAACTTGACTACCCTCTCCATTCGAGATCCGTTGGACTTATTTCCGAAGCTCAACCCTGCAAGAATGGACCAAATAGTCAAAACCTTCATCCAATAAGAGAAATGTACCCCCAAAGACGCCCCTCCATATGTAGCAGCTCTATTTTCTCCTTGGGGCAGAAGTATTGTAGATATGATATCTAGAGTCCTAGTTTATACCACCAGTGAATATATCGATCATATTATTCTAGCCTTCATGTCCATATACACTCCTTGATAGCCTCTTGTTCTTATGTATGACTACGCCAAATTTATAGATGATAGGATGCATGACCAAATTCTCAGGATGAGCAATGAGAGAGTCTTCAAATACTCTTTTGTTTTGTACCACCTTTTTCTATATTTTTAGTCAGACAAGTTTCCCCTCACCCTGCAGAAGCTTGATACAAAAGGTCAACCTAAATCAGTCATTTTTGGACTCCATTGGTCCACAAATTTCACTCCCCATATTCATATGTTGACTTTATTGACCTATTTGTGCATCCAATTGGGACAATGTTGATAGGGAGCCCTCCTACAAGAATCAGTTCAGACATAAAAAGGGTCTTGTAATTGTCAAAGCAGTCCAAGGTAGGTGATTGGTAGTTATACCAAAACCATACTGAGATCAGAATCTATGGTTGCATGCTGACACCATACAAACTCCCCAAATACCTCCCAATGAGGTTATTTGCTTTAGAGTACTACATGTAGATTATCAGTGCAGATGAAACAAATTTTGTTAATGCCAAGAAGAAGGCCAGCTTCAAAATCAAAGACCAATTAGGCCCCTTCATATGTAACTCAAGGGAAGCAGGCCATGAAACAAATTTAATATTTCAGAGCATGAAATTCCAAAAAAGCTTTACCTGGAGATACGACCCTTTGGAATTCATAACCAAGAAGAGACAAAAGGTCATGCTAGGACCTTTCATTCATCACCCCATTCCTGAAATTGAAGCCTTTGCAAACCAATCAGAATGGGTAGAAGGGACCTTATTAGATCAGGAAAACACCAAAGCAAACATTGAGAATGCACTCATTGACCTAGAGAAACAACTTGATGAGGGTTATTTCCTGCAGGTGCTAGAAGAATAACAGGTACCAGAAGAATGACAGGTGCGAGAGGGATCATAAGTACAAGACCTGTTAGACTTTAAGCTTTTGTGGTAGTTTTTTGGAGAAGCATGATCCATATTAACCATAGTATTATGTTCATTCTGTCGATGATTTGAACCCCAAAGGGGGTCCATCATCAGGACCAAAATTGATAGAATATGAATGAAAGTTCCTTGAGAGAAGAATCTTCCGACCAGAGTATATATAAACCTAGAAATTGATAAATTTTTATAGAATCCGACCCTTACATTTATGAATTCTTTTATTTTTAATTTTAATTTATTATAATAATTTTA
>APFE030326895.1:10945-34687 GCA_000404065.3 Pinus taeda | reverse complement strand
GGATTGAGCATAGCTTCCAAGTTGGTGATCAAGTCTGGTTGTATATCAGCAAAGACAGAATGCAAGGTGAAGGTAAGAAGCTGAAGCCAATAAGGTATGGACCTTTCAAGATACTTGAGAAAATTGGCGAGAATGCTTTTCGCCTTGATTTGTCAGCTTACATGCACATCTACTCAGTAGTTCATGCAAAAAGCTTGAGATTGTTTGAACCTTCATTGATTGAAGATCCCGAAGAGCAGAGTCAGTTGCCTTCTATTGATGATCTGTTGCCTGAATATCTCAATGAGTTACATGAAGATACAGTTCTGGATAAGAAGGTGAGAACTACGCGCAGAGGGGATGTTAAGTACCTCAGGATTGGACTCAAAGGTTCAAAACCAAGCAGTGCAAGATGGATAGAAATTTGGCAAGCGAGGAAGCTATATCCTCACTTGATTTCTGCTTAAAAACCAACTTTTGGTGGTCCAAAAGCTTTTTTCAATGGGAAGGCGTGATCTAAAGGGATCCTAGAACACTCTCTAAGTTTTCATGAACTCTCTAAAAATCATGCCGAAGATTAAAAATCTTGTGAATATCAATATTATTGGAGGAATCCTCATGATAGTTGCAAATTGCGATCAGCATGGATCAACGAGGACCGTCAATCAAGTGCGCAGAGCATCGGCCCATGGTAACACGCGTTGTCATAATCAGCAATACAGAGACACTTTTAATCAACGAGGGTCGTTTCTGATATGCGATTAGTGACAATCTTTTAGAGAAAACCTTTCAAAGAAGAGAGACCACAAGCATATCACATATTGCATATCTCATATCGCAAGGAAAACCTTTTAGAGAAGAGAGACCACAAGCACCCAAGCCCAAAATAATTATCGAACGCAAAGGATATTGTTTCGATTCCGTCAAAAGTGGGATTCCACAAGATCAGCAGAATATCAGAAGCACTTAGAGTGGTAAGCGGTTTCAACCGAGACCGCCCGATGCCATACAACGATTGCCACGCATCCCGGCGAAGAGAGAGAAAACCTCTCACATCAGACGGGTAAACATCATGCTACTTAGTTGCCCGATATGAACAGTGATCGTAGTATCTGGGGCCCCCATATCAATGTTGGAGACACGATCTAATGGATGACTGGATTTGATAAGGTTATAAGGCAGATTGTGCAAGATTTGAAGCCCGATATGGACAATGCGTTGGCAAAAATTTGTGTTTCACAGGCATTCTTGGAGTAAATGGAAAAAATGACCATTTCAAATATTTCCAGTGAACGTGACACACTCATCCCTTACAGAATAGGTGGTCATATCCCTGTGAGGCATTATGCAATGACTGTAAACGCCGAAAGAAGGGATTTAAACGGACAGAGGCAGGGAACCAGAGAACTAGAAAGTGGAAACGAACAGTCAGGAAACATATTGGCTTTAAAGCCACATACTGGCAGAGAGAAGCAGAAGCAGAGGGAAGCCAAGAGAGAAGAAGCTTCCTAGGAGCTAACCTGCAGAAAGAAAAGGCAACGCCGAGCCAGAGTTAAGACACAAAGAGAGAGTCAGAGAGTCTGTGTACTCCAAATAAGGCTTTAGAGGTTCAAGCGAACTCCTCTACATACCTGTCAGGTATTGAGTCTCATATTGGGCTCATACCATTGTAATCAATAGAGACCGAGAGTCAGTGAGGAGTGTCTATGTACTCAAAAGAGACTTGGGGGATCCAAGTACAGTCTGACTGATTTGTATCTATTGTGTGAGACTCAAATTGAGCTCCTTGTTGTAAAAAAATTGCTTTGAAGACATAATAGAGAGGCCACCATTGAAGTCTAGACCAGGAGACATAGCCCAGGAGTATTGGGTGAAATCCTTATTAAACTTGTTGTGTTTATATGTGTTTCCTATTATGTTTTCTTTTACTACTTCATTGCCTGTGTATTTCGCAATCTTATTGATCCATTGCACAAAATAACATAGGCACATCCATGCACATGTGTCTGTAATAGCTTATTTAATTGTCTTGGATCAATCCCAGATCAAGTGGATTTCAGATTAGGCTTAGAGCATTTCTCTGACTTTTGGAGGGACCAGCCCCTCGGCTCAATGACTTATGGATATCAAGTACTGGATTCCCCTCATAAAAATTCATTCTCCCTTCAGTTCATTCATTTTCCTAATAATACTCCTTTTCCTAAGGTTAAAACACTTTTTCCTTGGAAAGCATTTTCCCCCCACATAAAACACTTTTCATATCAAAAACCCACAAAAATGCTTTACCCTAATGTATTAATGCAAATATGTGAAAGACATGTGATTCACAAAAAAGCATTTGCTTAGTGTTTTTCCCTTTTCCTCTCATTTTTCATATTAATTACAAACTTTATTATATCAAATCCCAATAAAAACCCATTTTCCCGTATATATTTAAATCCGACATGTTAATTAACCCTACACCCCAGTTTAATTATAAACTATGATTTTCACCTATACCCCGACCAAAACCTTTAACTGGTCGATCTGTGATTAAAGTTAATAAAGTCCCCTTTAATCCTCCATTAATTACCCCGATGGCCTAATCACACTTTAAGCCATCATTAACCCCTGAAACCGTCGTAATTAAGTGCTCATCGAGCCCCCCACTAGCCTCCATGCAGCTTCCCCGCCCAATCATCGTGTCATTGTCTTCCTCCTCATCTGACAACTCTCATCCATATCGAGCCAACCCGACATCTGTCCTTTACCCACTCGATAAAGTGGTTTTTCTCCCAGCCCCCGATGCTACGTGTCATCCGATGAATGGAATCGGGCGGCCCCTCCCAAATACCACTAAGCACCCAAAAGCAGTGCAAAATAAATTGTTTACCGCCCTCCCTCTACACGACAAATTAACCATTGTTCACTGCATACCTACCAAAACTAACTTTTTGTGTATAAAAGCCAAAAAGCCCCAAATTGTTTGTTTTCGCTCAATTTTCATCTGCAAGCCTCTGTATGCATGCACGACACCTGCAAACATCGAAGTCGTCAACCTACGTACAATTGCACTCCAAAGACTCCACAAACCACCCAATCAGCCTTGCACCGTATACAGAGCCCCTTCAACCACTTGCAGTCACAAGTCGCCCTACTCAGAACCATTTCACCCCAGTTCAAGGTATTTAAACCAAAATTCACCAAATACCCTGTCAATTTCAAAGAAACCAGTTGCTAAGTGTTCTTAGTTAAGTTAAAAATTAATTAAGATACTCAAGAACTCAAGCCTACTACGTGATGAATGTTGTTGCCCTAAAAACACTGCAAATTACCTCCCCCATACTCAAATCCACAAGAACTAAGAATGGCGGCCTTAATAGCTATGGATGTGAGACCCATCTCTACACCCCATTTAGACCTGGACCACCTCCCACTAGCTGATAAATATTTCCAGATAAAGAACACCTCTGTCCAAGAATCCCCACTCAAAGTGTACTGCCGAAGTACGGATAAATACTTGAACCATGCTGATGAAATTGGTCTTTGGGAGTCCAATTTGCCTAAGTACCAGTGTCTCCAAGTCCACATTTCCCCTAACCAGGCCATACTTTTCACTATCATTGCAGAATCCATAAATGAAATGTTACAACTCCAACCTGTTCAAAACTTGACTTATCTTTCAATTGGAGCCTTATTAGACCAATTTCCTAAACTTACCACTGCAAAATTGGCAGAGATTTTCCAAACTTTCATAAGAGAAGAAAAACACATCCCAAAAGATCCTCCTCCATATGTAGCTACCATTTTCGCCCCATGGGGGAGGAATATTGTGGCCATGATATCCAATGCCCTAGGTTATACCACCAGTGAATATATTGATGAGATTATCTTAGCTTTCATGTCCATCTACACTCCAGGGCAGACTCCTGTTGTTATCTATGACTATGCCCAGTTTATGGCCAATAGGATGCATGAACAGTTTCTCAGAATGAACAATGAAAGAGTTTTCAAATACTCCTGTATTTTGTATCACCTTTTTCTACATTACCAATCAGACAAATTCCCTTTCACCCTTCAGAAACTTGACACAAAAGGTCACCACAGATTAGTCATTTTTTGGACCCCATTAATCCACTAATTTCAGTCCCCATATTCATATGTTAACTTCATTGACCTATTTGTACATCCAATCATGATAATGTTAACAGGAAGCCCTCCTACAAGAACCAGTTTAGACATTAAAAGGGTCCTTCAATTGTCAAAGCAGACCAAGGTGGGTGATTGGTACTTATACCAAAACCATACCGAAATCAAAATTTATGGTTGCATGTTGGCACCATACAAGATTCCAAGATACCTCTGAATGAGTTTGTTTGCTTTAGAATACTACAGGTAGATTATAAATGCAGATGAGACAAACTTTGTCAATGCCAAGAAGAAGGCCAACTTCAAAATAAAAGACCAACTAGGCCCATTCATATGTAATTCTAGGGAAGCAGGCCATGAAGCAGATGCAATATTACAGAGCAAGAAATTCCAAAGAAGTTTTGTTTGGAGATATGACCCTTTGGAATTCATCTCCAAGAAGAGGCAAAAGTTCAAGCTAGGACCTTTCATTCACCATCCCATACCTAAGATTGAAGCCTATCCTGACCAATCAGAATGGGTGAAAGGAACCCTAGTTGATAAAGACTACACTAGAATAGACATAGAGAATGCTCTAATCGATATGGAAAAACAACTTGATGAGGGTTCTTTCCTGTAGGTGCCCGAACAATCAAGTAGGCCAGAGCAGTCAGATAAGCCAGAGAGATCAGAAAGGCTAGAACCATCAGAAGGACCAAAAACTACTACAAGTACCCATCTAATCATGCAAACTCCTTAGAATGAGGAGAAGATCCCAAAAAGAAACAGAGAAGGGGCTTCCACTTCAGGAATGCCCACCTCTGATTTGCATAAAGAATCAACCAAGAGGCAAAAGCCCAATCCAGCCTCTAAGAAAGAACTTACTAAAGACTCAGCTGAAGTCACAAACACAGATGCTGTAAGAAGTAGGCCCACCACTCCATCTGGAAGTATGTGTTAAACACACACATGGAAAAAAGCATATGAAACATAAAACATGAGAGTACATTTTATTAACAAATGATATACATTTATAGTACATTGTGTGACTCTTGGTTTCGTATTCAAAGGTCTCTTAGACTTCCTTAGTCTATTCCGCTTCCACACTAACCCATAGAGGATTAGGTGTCCAACATTCCCCCCCTTAATCCGAAGGGTTATGTAAGAGTCCAAGAAGAGAGATGTAATACAAAATGTGTAAAAAATGCATGGCAGCACTAGGCTGAATGTGCTCTCTGAAATGTTGGTATAAAGGATGGTGGTTTAAGGATGACCACCAACACTGGAATGCTTAGTGCAATTCATAGAACTCTTCCAAAACTAGCAAGAAGTTGAAGTCTTCTGCTAGAGGAAGTTCTCCTTCTGTTTTGAAGAGGGCAACCTTCAACCATGAAAGGGAGGTTTCACCATGCATAAAAGGGAGAACTTCAACCTGAAAAAAGAAGTCTCAAACTGTGATGGTTTAAGGATGACCAACAACTCTGGAATGCTTAATGCAATTCCTGGAACTCTTCCGAAACTGACAAAAAGTTGAAGTCTTCTGCTAAAGGAAGTGTCCCCAGTTCTATTCCTGGAATTGTTTTGAAACTAGAAAAAAGTTGAAGTCTTCTGCTAGAGGAAGTGTCTCAGATTACCAACTGAAGACTTGCTCAGGGGCATCTTTGTCTCTGGCTACAACTCTGAAACTAGTGTGGCAGGTCGTGGCTCAGGCTCGCTTGATGTGGCTTTGAAGCTTGTAGATGACCATCATTTCCCCCCCTGTCAGATACAAGGTGAGATGATGGAGAAAACTCAACTGCAAGATTGTTCAATACTCTGGAACAAGTTTAGACATATGACTGAAATATCTTCTTGGTTGTATATGCCCATTGCCAAGAAGCGATCCATCCAAGATGAATCTTTGTTCTTGCAAGAGTTTTGTTTCTTAAGCATCTATTTGAAGAATGACTGGTTTTATGCACTGCTTACATGGATGAAGATCAAAACAATGATCTTTCAGATGGCCAACTCAGTCACAGTGTTGGAATTTCACAATCTGTTGTTGTGGAAGAGGGGCAGAATCTGGAACAGCTGAAGTGAACTGTCATGAGGAGCAGGTGAAGATGAACCGTCATGAAGAAATACAACACTTTAAAATTGGATTGGTTTGGAGTAGTCTGGAATATGAAAGGACATGTCCTTGTCATATCCAAGACCAGTTTTGTGCTTGTTGTGGACAAGTTGTTCCCAAGGTCTAATGATGGGCTTGGGAAGTGCAAACTGAACTTCTGCATCTGCATGCAAATCTGCTTTTGAAATGAGCACTAGATCTGAATCAACTTGCTACTTATGGGAGTCTATTTCATTGTTCTGAATAGAAACAAGTTGAGAATGATGACTTCAATGTTGTAATTCTTCCTGTTGCAGTTGAGATTCAAGCTGCAAAACATCAATCTGTTCTTGTGCATATTGTAGATAGGTCTGAATTTCAAAGAGAGAGTCTTTGTTGATTTTTACTATGTTTTCGACACTAGAATGCATTCATGTGTTCAATAACTCTAATACTCCCTAAAGGCTTCCCATTTTATCAACAAATCATACTCGGTTAAATACACTTATTTTAACTTGCTTTCAAAGATATTAGAAGTTGCTCCAATTTCGATTTGCACCAAGTTTTGGCTGAATGGTGAAATCATACAACATTTGGAATAAGGGGATAACTTCTATATACTTTAATACTCTACGAGAACTTTAACATTGAGCACAAAAACCATAATGAGTTTTAAATTCAATGCCACAACTAGGGCAGCAGCAACTGCAAATAATAATCCCCCAACACTATATTACATAAATATGCTGCCCTGGTACACAGATAATGACTCAGCTCTCAAGGTTGAGGCCACATGAATCTATTTAGCCATATAAATCAGACAAATATAATATATATCAGTCTAGGTATGAAGAGAGGAACACGAATTGTTAAATAGAGGATATATATGCCTTTGGTATAGGGAAAACATGCCCAGAACTGATGTCACACTTTGACCATTTCAGAAAAACCCTTCACGAGCTGATAAATGTGTAGTAACTCGAGCCAGGACAGTGCTATCGTAATAAACTCAAGCCACAAGAAAAAATGTTGCTTTTATAAGTTCAGGTATGCACCAACTGGAGATATTTTGGTTAGCTAGACAATACTAATTCGCCCCTCCAAGAGATAAACTCAGTCAGCAATATTAGAAAGGAAAAACTCTTTACTTTCATCAAAGAACTCATCCTTGGAGACTTCAAAAAACATGGCATCTTTAATACGTTGATATTCGATCTTTGAACTCAATATTTCTCTCAGAACTCGTCCTGGGTATATATGCAATGACAACCAAACCTCTTTTTGTGAGTAGAACTTCTTCTAGGTGCTAAAGAGGGACTTGGTCTGTAGAGTTAAGGGAAACTCGTTCTTCTTGGTGAGAATTTTCTACTCAGCTTCTTTGACTGAAGAAATTATGTCCCATAGCCTAGAACTTAGACCCCTTTTTGCATTGGTGAACTCGACCACAATGATGGAGAATTCGGCAATTCACTTGGCATAAATAATCTTTAGAAATGCACCAACAATTCAGCCACTAAATCTGAGCGAATGAATCCAAATTGAAGAACTCGGCCCCAACATTATTCAAGCAGCGCTGCAATTCTTCCAATAACTATTGTAAATCTGGGTAAAAAGGTTGATTTGATGTAGCATTTCAGCTCTATAATGACACATATACACCCAGAATTTGCTCCTTTCTGTACAGCACATCAAAGCGTCCCAAAACTGGAGATATAATGACTTAATAAGGTTGAAATCTTTCACTTCAAACAAGCCACACGCTGCCTTCAAAGCTATAGCATTATACGCATCCCATGGTGTACAAGTCCAGCAATCCCACTAGTTCAGTTCTCCTCTCCAAATGTTGATCTCTGTTCGGAAATGGTTCCATGCAGCAAGATAGCAAGAAATGGCTCAGTTTTATGTTGGTGTACCTCCAAATGCACCAACAATCCTAAGGAATGGCTTGCGGCCTCTATGAAGACAAATTTTGACCTAAGAAAAAAGAGTAGAGTGACTCAGTCTCCAGGAACACAGAAATTTTCATCTCCAACTCCAGAACATGTTCTACCCTTGTCTAAAGGATTCGCCCAACAAAAATGTGAGGAAAGCTTATCCTTCTCTAGCTGTAGGAATGGATTCAATTTTGGCTTATGTCCGCTACCCGAAAATTGAAGAAATAGGAATAGGAACAAAGGGAGCGTATGGTCATGTTATGCGTATGGAAGTCGCAGGAGCAATGTATGGGATCCACAAGAGCCCAGGGAGTCGAGGGAGCAATGTATGGGAGTGTGAGGGAGCAGTGTATGGGAACTGCAAACTGCTATAGGTGTATCTTTTAATTTTGTTTTTCGAGAAGAAACTATACAGTGCTCAAGCACTAAAATAGACTTCAAAAACCAACTAAAACAGACTTCAAAAACCTTTATATCGAACCCATAATTTAACGCATTGTTGATGTATAACAATATGTAAATTGCATTATCGCATAAGCAGTCTCTTCTTCCTTGAAATTTGAATATACAGATAGAAAATAGGAACAGTAGAACCTCATAATTACTCCAGCGAGAAGAACTGAATACAATGGGTTATTTGGTGGAGGGCTTCAGCGCCCAATGACCAAGAACAAACCCATAAATTATTTCTTGAAATATCAGTGACCAAGGCAAGCTACGGAACTCTCCTCCAAAAGCTTCAACGCCTACTTTCTTCTAACAGCGATCATATTAGCTATCATTAAATCTAATGCAGCTTATAAAATAAGCAATGGCCACTGATACACGCTTAGTAGGGATAATCTCTAGATCTAGTTTGAATCCACCAAGCAAGCATGTCCCTTACTATGTTTACCCAGCTCTATGTACAAAATGCAGTCTCCTTACAGTCCAAAAATCGTGGTCTCTTTGGTTCTGAATTTGACCAAGATGAGAGTTAAAAACTTGCCCCTTATTTGAGCAGACAACCTATCCTCACTTATCAATGTTTGGACCAAAGTGTGTGGCATAAACTCGTCCCAAAAAACTTCAGCGTATAGTGGTGCCTTGGCTCCTCAAATGACCCAAAAAATCATATTCTTTAGCAATATGAATTTTGGTTACTAGAACGAATCGTTCAAATGAACTTCAAGTTGTGGTTCTCCATGGTTCTATCAACCTCAATATTTCTCAAGAAATTTTCCAAATTGAATGTAGAACGTGGCAGAACGGAAATGATGCCAGGTGCTAGGTTTGCATGGCTATGGCAACTGGTGGGGAGAGCTGAGCATTTTGTATGCAGGTGGAGCAGCGACAGGAGCAGCGTAGCAGAAGTAACATGCCAGTGGAATAATAGTGAGTCGCAGGGGAATAATGATGCGTTCAGGCCAGTGGAAGTGTCAGAGCTGCCAGGATTTTCTATTTGGGTTAGTGTGCACAAAGAATGCAACTAAAATATGGCTAATAGGATTTCAGAATAGAGAATTTAAGTCGCAGAGGGCCAGGACTACTCACAACAGAGGAATGGCAGCACTGACTGAGGTAACAACCTCTATTCTAAGAAATGCTCAGAAAGGTATAATCAAGAGGAGAAAATTGGTTTGCAAAGGCCATTGAAATAGGTGGCTCACACTTGAGCAGGGCAGGAGATCGCGCACTCTGATACCATGTTAAACACACACATGGCATAAATCGTATGAAAGATAAAACATGAGAGTACATTTTTTATTAACAAATGATATACATTTATAGTACATTGTGAGACTCTTGGTTTCGTATTCCAAGGTATCTTGGACTTCCTTAATCTATTCAGATTCCACACTAACCCATAGAGGATTAGGTGTCCAACAATATGCAGGAGCCTTCCACATCACAAACTCAGATGTTGGTAAGGTAGCACAATGTTGAAGTATCTTCCTTTAGAATGCCTGTAGATAAAGATCAAGATATCAAAGAAAGATACAAAGAGATCAAAGCCAGAAATGAGAGGCTTAAGTCCCAAACATATGCCTAGTACCTGAAGATGACCCCTACTAATCAAACAAGGTTAATGTCAACATTTGATAGCAAAGAGGGGAAAATGCAGATGACTTTCATCAAGCTTACCACTCAGCAGCCAAAAGCAGCATCGGATTTTAAAAAGGTAGATTTTGAAGTACTAGCAAGGGATATTCATCCCATTGACTAGATTGAACTACGCAAACAAGTAGGGGAGATGATATACTCCACATTGACAGGAAAGGCCATAGTTTCCCACCAATTACAGAACTCCTTAAATAATATGTCTAGACAATTCCAGTTGGAGAAGGCCTCCTCATAGGACAAGGATACAAGAATCAAGTCCTTAGAGGACTTAGTAATTGAATTGGGACGTGATCACAAGGATATAAAAGCTATAGAGCAGTTGATTAAGAATAAAATTGATGATATTGTTGCACTTAATAAGCAACTAAAGATACCCCAGCTGCATCATCCATAGACATTAGAATTCCTAGAAGCCCAGAAAGGACATGAAGAGCTCATGGAATTGGTCTTGAAGCTGAATTATCAACTCAAGGAGACAGAGAAGGAGTTGGACACTTTAATTCAATCGAAACAAAGTGACTTGGCCATAACTTCTAGAAATTTCATCCCTACGGTCTCCACAGTAGTTCCTTCTACACTAGCAGCAACACTGGCACTCACAGCTCCACCTGCCACAGCATTGCCAGTAACAACAGAATCTACTATAGCAGCAGGTGCACCAACAGACAAAGCAGCAGAACTTGTTAAATCAAGGAAGATATGTCTATCCAGTCTATAGAGATAAAATGGTTAAAGGAAAAAGTGGCAAGTTTGGAAACTGGCTGCAAACTTTCCCAACTCAAGTAGAAAGAAGAAACACAAAAGGTCCAAAGAATGGGTGAGAGAATCAAAACCCTGGAGAAGGATTTAACACTGTAGAAACCACTTGGACAAACCAAAGAAATGTTGTGGGCCAATATCATTGACTTTATGAATGATATTTGGCCATCAATCCAAGTAATCTTTGAGCAAACAGAATTAGTGAAGATAGTTATTGAAGCTATCCAGAGAGTAAAGGAAGAACTGGGGGATAAACCAGAGGATGCCAATCGACTCATCCACTTCCTAAACACCAAGAATAGATATGAGCTCCATGAGCTTAACATAGAAGATAGGATTTAGGCCATCCTAGAAATTAGGAAGGTTCTTTCCAAAAGGAACCTTATTCTCAACTTAGAAGAGAAGTGCCACAATATGCAAGTAACCATTGATAGATTCATGGCTAAGTTCCAGATTTTCAAGGAGAATGGTTTTCCCAGTCCTATGGTCATCAATGATAAACTCATGACCCAGGTGGACTATTGTGATAGAATAATAAAATTGGCTAAGGAGCAAGCCAGTTCTTCATCCATTAAAGCCCTGCCAACAAGCAAAGTATTATATGACACATTTGAGAACTTGTTTTTCCTGGGGCATGAGGTGAAACATTTGTTCCTCACCAAGCCAAATTTTGCAAAGTATATTGAAGCTTATGAAATCTATAGGAGAATGGTGAATGTAAAATTACCTGATGCAGAATGGTGGGAAAAAATGACAGATTTACTGTGATAAATTTACATCAGAAATTTACTGCACAGTAAAAATGAAGGTAGCTAGGTAAAACAAGTGAAAACAAGGCAACAGGGTCAAAGAGTGTCCATTGAAAGATGAAAGTAAAGAATATTCCAACGTAGAAATTCCACAAATATCAGCCAACTTAAAGGGATCCAATTCAACTGTAACAGCCAGCACCACCACAATAAAAGGGACAACATGAAGCAGTTCAACATTAGTCTCTATCTTCATGCAAGAAGATATTTATATTCCCTAGATTAAACCTCAAGTTGTTTTGAGATATTTTGTAAATATTTTTGTATATATACTTCATATTTTGAAGTATGTGGTGTGGATTCCAAAACATTTCTATAGACTTTTTCTCCCAAATCATAAATTCTATTGTATCAATGACTAGATTGGCTTGCTGGATCAAGGAATAAAGATCAGATATTTTACAGGATTCTTGTGTAAAGAGAAATACAAATAAATATTCTCTCATGTTCAATGTTGTTTTTCCTTATGCTTTTTCCATAATCTTTTGTGTATTTCTAAAATCTAAATGTTATAACATGGAATGATATTTCAGAAATTGCTTAAATGCACTTTGTCTTGATCGTTATGCATTATTGTATGTTTTCTTCACAAATCTAAGTTAAGGAATTCTTTATTGCTCCTTAGTTTAGGTAACCTCTAGTGATCTATAGCAAACGATTCTTAATTGTGCTATGTTCATGATTATCCTCTGCTCTTCATTCTAATCTCGGTCCAAGGATTCTTAAGTGCCCTTTCACCCTGGTTAGAATTACTTCACCCATTAGGCCTAAAAATTTGCATTTTGCTTTGCTAGCCTGCCCTGTGAACATTCCCTTTAATGAATTGATCCAATTATGCTATCCATTTGTTCACTCCATAGCCCAATGGCTTGAAGACCTAGCTCTATCCATCTGCTCCAAGAATTCCACCACCCAACCTTCAATTCAAAACCAAAACCCAACGAACACGAAGAACTAGCCTAAAATCCCATAAAAAACAAAGCTAAATTATATATAAGAGCCCTCTCTGAATCATAGGTTGGCTAGAGCCTATACTTAAAATATTGGTTTATGGTTACCTCGATCTCTTCCTTCTTCTAATAACTTCTAAGGAAAATTCATAGTGATAACATAGTGGCGACTCCACTGGGGACTCAAATCCTCAAGTCTTAGAAACCTTTAAGAAAATTTTAAATCTTTATTCAAGCCTCTTAAAGGGTTTATTAGAAGTTATTTACAAAATTTCACAAAAAAAAATTAATTAAGAAAGCTTGAAATTCTGGCTTCAAGGAGAACTCACTATACTAGGGCTAATCCAGATCCAAACCCTAGCCTAGTACTTGATAATCCCAACCTAATTTCGAGAAGACCCAAAAGACAAGAAAGTTCAGTCAATCCAACACCTTCAATCAAAGCAGATTCATGCCTATACGAGTGGTTGTTTTTAGAATACTTTCCTTTTGATGTGCCATTTGATCTTTCCCTATTTAGAACAACGTCTCAAAGTGCACTTGATGACATAGTTCTAGATCCAAAGTTTATTGTAGACCTAGAAGTCCAAAAGGCCAACCAGTCAATTGATGAATATATTCTGAATTCCCCACAGTCATCCCTTACTACTGCTAAGATCCCCAAGCTTTCGGAACCAATATTTACTACTATTAGTTCACCATTATTCCCTTCTACCTCTGAAGTTCATTCCCCACCACCATTTATACCTTCACTTCCTTACCAACCCACCATTACTCATCACTCACCTACTACTCCTAGTTCTCCATCCACTACTGTATCATCTCCAAGTACCTCAACCCCACATCTTAGCCCCGGCCAAATTAGAGCCATGGCGAATAGATATGCTCCTCTTGTGTTACCTGCCCCACTTGGTGCCATGCCACAAGACTGCCAAAGCAAAATTGTCCAATTTGATGGCATGGGACCTTATATAGCATAGAATCATGTAAACAAAATGAATGACTACTTTGAATTGCATGAAATTGATATTGGAGATGTTCAAAATGAGACTTTTCGCTCAGACTCTAGCTGGTGATGTTAGGAAATGGTTTAGAGCGTTACCTGCTAATAGCATAGATAATTTAGATATATTTTATCAGCAATTTTTAAATAGATGGGAAAATAAAAAGAACCCTTTGCAGATCCTTTCAGAGTACGAAAATATTAAAACATGACCTAATGAAACAGTCTAGGATTATTGCGCCAGATTTAACAATATATACAATGAAATACCAATTAATCTTAGACCCCCACTTGACTTAGAATTAATAAATTTTCCTGATGTGTTTGACACTGATATGGCATTCCAACTCAGAGAGAGAATTCCCCCAACTTTAGAACATATGCAGAGTGTCGCAATTAGTGTAGAAGCAAATTTGTTAGCAAAAAGAGCTAAGGTAAGGAATGAAAGGAGAGGATCTGCAAAATCTGAAGCCTCACTCTTTGACCTTAAAATAGATGTTCTGGCCAAGAGTATGGAAAAACTTATGGACAGGATAGATAATATGGAGAGGAAGCCTCAATGGGATAATCAACAGGCACCTCCAGTTAGAAACCCAAACTTTAGAAAGAACCAAAATTAGAACACTGGAAAAAATGGACCTGATCAGAATATTAGGCCTCCCTTTCAAGAAAACTATGCTGAAACATCCCATTCAGAAGACCCTGAACAAGATACACAAATTAACCTGATGGGATTGGATGATGGGGATATTGTCTTCTTAACCCAAGATGAGCAGGAGCTGCATATGCTGCAGCAATTGCCGATCCAATCTGGAGAATCATTTGACTATAAACAAGGATGTGATTTTGCCATCTTTGAAGTACACAAACAATACAACTTAAGGAGTCAAAAGAACACTAAAACAATGCAAAATCAACCCAAGAAAATCAAAACAGCTCCAGTTTCTAAAACTCTCCAAATCCTCCCCAAACCAAACCAGAATCCTTTTGGCCCCACCATTATAGATATAACCCCTGATCAACCCTCTAATGATCAACCTTCCACTTCAATCCCCTCCAAGGAAACAATGAAACAACCTCCAAACACAATATTAGAAAATCTACAGAAAAAGACCCCAAATATAGAAAAAGAAGATCATCATACTCAAATTCCTGCTATAAAAATTCCAAGCCCTCAAACAGAAAAAGCCCCTTTGCCTTTCAATTTGGAAGCAGAGGTAGCTAAACTAAAGATTTCAGTTCCTTTGACAGAACTGATTAAAAGTGAAACCTATAAGTCTCAAATAAACCAAACTTTAAACATTGTTGAGAATGGAGATTTTGTCAACTTGTTTGATGATCAGCCAGAACTTATATTTGGTCTTGATGTTAACGACAAACCACTAGAAGGAGGGGTACCACCCTTATACATTAGTGTTAGCATTCATGATAAAAACTTACACAATGTAATGTTAGATTCTAGGGCCTCACACAATTTAATGCCCAAATCAGTTATGGAAAAATTAAACTATTACAAGGCCTTACAAGGACTTATTATCATTTGACTCGAGTCAAGTAAAGTGTCTAGGGTTAATTAAAGACCTGTGTGTTAACGTAGTACAATATCCTACTAAAAGCATTCTCATGGATATAGTAGTCACTGACATCCCACCCAAATATGAAATGTTATTGTCTAGATCATGGGGAGCCAAACTCCTAGGGTCTTTACAACTTGACATGTCATATGCCACAACCTATGCTTTTGAACAATCTAAAAAGTTGTACAGAGAGACTTTAATGAAATATGTGGTGAGTAGCCAGGATTGGCCTCAAAACTTTCCCATCTACTCCATGCATTCCGACATTGATTCTTTTATTTTGTATAATGCTGAACAAACACAATAAAAATGTTTTAAATGTTTTTGTTACAAAACCAAAAGAAATTGCAATTACAACCAAAAATGAAATTGTCCAAACTTTAGAGCTTTCCAATAATCAAGATGATCAAAATACAACAAATAATGAAAATTTTGTTCCACCAGATAGTGAAAATTATGAACATGAGATATTATGGCATCTTGAATTTAATGGATTCGTAAATAAGTTAGGAGCAGAAGTAGGAGTGTGGATATACAATCTAGAGAATGATCACTCAGAACGCCATGCTTACAGACTGAATTTTAAATGCTCTAACAACATGGCTGAATATGAAGCCCTAATATTAGGCCTTAAACTAGTTAGGAATTTAGGAGCTAAAAGAGTTTCCGTCATGGGAGACTCTGAGTTAGTTATAAAACAAATTAATGTTTTATTTATGACCAAAGACCCTAGATTAAGTTTTTATAGAGGTACAATTGTAGAAATAATGAATACTTTCCTAAAAACTAAGCTTGCAGTCATCCTAAGGAAACATAATATGCAAGCTCATAGTTTAGCAATGTTTGCCACCACTTGTAAGTTACCATTTCAACCTAACCATCAGTATATTGTTGAGGTCAAGCACAAAGCTTCTATCCCAGATAACTTGAAAAACTACCAAGTATTTGCTAATGAAAAACAGATAAACAACTTTTTAACCTTAGAAGAAGAATTTGTAAATAGCAATATAGACACTGACATAACAATAGATCCTAACTTTAAAGATGAAATAGAAATTAATGAAATAGAAGGTGAAGAGATAGATAGATTTTATCCCACTAAATTTATAAGATCGGATGTAGAAAACCTAAAGGAGATTGAGATTGATGAGATGATTAACGAAGATACTGAAGACATTAATCTCAAAGACAACTTTTTGCCTAAAGGATTAACCCCTTTGGAAGATTTGTTTGACTCAAACGATGTTCCTAGAAAACCAAAAATGGAACCCTTAAAATCTGATATAGAGGAGTGTAATATAGGCACTAAGGAAAATCCAAAAGCAATCAAACATTCGAAATCATTACCTCCAACCGAAAAAGTGAAATATATTGAATTATTAAAAGAATTCCAAGATGTCTTTACTTGGAGTTATGAGGACCTCAAGTCCTATGACACCAACATCATACAACACACAATCCCCATTAAAGAAAACTAGAAACCTTTCAGACAAAATCTTAGGAAGATTAATCCCATCCTATTACCTTCTATTGAAAAGCAAATCCAAAGAATGTATGATGTCAAGATAATAGCACCAATCAGATTTCCTGATTGGGTTTCAAATTTGGTGCCAATAATGAAGAAAACCGGTGAGATCAAACTCTATGTAAATCTCAGAAACCTTAACAAAGTTTCACTTAAAGACAATTACCCTCTCCCTAAAATGGATCATATTTTACAAAGGGTAGTTGGGTCAACCAAAATCTCATTATTGGATGGGTTTTCTGGTTACAATCAGATCTTACGGATGACCAAGTCAAAATTGTCTTTACTACTCCTTGGGGCACATTCATGTATGTGAAGATGTCTTTTGGACTAATGAATGCAGGAGCCACTTTCCAAAGGGCTATGGACATAGCTTTTTCCAAGGAAAATTCGTGACTTCCTAGTAATATATTTGGATGACATCACTGTATTCTCAAAATCTAATAATCAACACTTAGATCACCTAAGAAAGGTTTTCATTAAATGCGGGAAGTATGGAATTTCTTTGAACCCCAAGAAATCTTTGTTTGGGTTAGAAGAGGGAAAGTTATTAGGTCATATAATTTCTAAAGATGGTATCTGAATAGATCCTGCAAGAATAGAAGCCATCTTGCATATACAACATCCTAGGAACCTTATGGAATTACAAGCCTTTTTAGGGAAAATTAACTTTCTTAGGAGATTTAGTTATAATCTAGCAAAATTAATTAGATCATTAAACAATATGTTGAAAAAAGATTCGACCGTAAAATGGACTATTGAGTCTAAGAAATCCTTTGAAGACATTAAATTAGCCTTGACTAAAACACCAGCTTTGATCAGTCCAAAATTTGACAGAGA
Organism: Pinus taeda; assembly: GCA_000404065.3. Lineage (NCBI taxonomy): Eukaryota > Viridiplantae > Streptophyta > Pinopsida > Pinales > Pinaceae > Pinus > Pinus taeda. The sequence goes on along the minus strand of APFE030326895.1, from coordinate 17,012 downwards.
TTTCATTTTATTTTCCTTTGCTTCAGAACATACAATTGCTATAGTTCTACATGCAGAAAAATGATCAGGGTTATGAACAACCTATTGCCTTTTTTAGGAAATCCTTGAGGGATGCCCCCTTAAAATAAAACATAATGGAAAAGCAAGCCTTTGCTTTGGTCAAAGCTATTAAGGATTTCAGGGTTTACATTTTATATTCTCATATAATAGCCTATGTCCCTAATTCAGTAGTCAAGGGCATCCTAACTCAGGAAGGTCCAGATGGAAAGAGAGGGAAGTGGATTGCTATTATTTTCGAATATGACATAGAAATCAAACCAAAAAAGTTAATCAAAGGACAAGGTTTAGCCAAGCTCATGGTTGAATCAAACTATTAGGCCTTAGATATAGATTTTATTGCAGAAATGGATAATGAAGAGGAGATGGCGACTCCAACAATCATCCAGGCCTTTATTGAATCACCATGGTATGCTGACATCTTATATGTTTTGCTAAATCTACAAGCTCCTCCTGAATTATCTAGGACCAAAAGCAGGTTTTTAAAAATGAAATCCTTAAAATTTTTCGTAGTAGATAATGCTTTGTTTTGGAGGAATCATGAAGGTATTCTTCTCAATTGTTTATTGAAAGAAGAATCTGACAAAGTGTTACAAGAGTTTCATGCAGGTGACTCTGGAGGACATCTTTACTGGAAAACCATTGCTAACAAAATCCTTAGAGCCGATTTCTATTGGCCTACTTTGTTTTCTGATGTAAAGAAATATGTGACCTCCTGTCATAAATGTCATATTTTCGAAGAAAAGAAAAAACTTCTACCTTTACCTCTAAAACCAATCTCTGCTGAAGCACCTTTTCAACAATGGGGTTTAGACTTCATTGGTGAAATTCACCCACCTTCCTCTGCCCAACACAAATGGATCCTCACTGTCATAGAATATTTTACAAAATGGATAGAAGTCATACCTTCAAGGCAATCCACTGACACTGTTATCATAACCTTCTTTGAGGCCAACATTCCATCAATATTTTGATGCCCAACCAAGATCACCACTGATAATGCAATAACTTTCAAGTCCAGAAGAATGGTAGATTTCTGTAATAAGTATCATATAACCCTGGGCCATTCCACAGCTTATTACCCTCAAGGAAATGGACTAGCAGAATCCTCTAGCAAAAGTCTGGTAAATATCATCAAAAAGTTGTTAGAGGATAGAAAGAAAACATGGAATAAAAAGCTAGTAAATGCCTTGTCCATAGATAGACTAACCACAAAGAAATCAATTGGTACTTCTCCCTACCAATTAGTTTATGGAATGGAAGTTTTTTTCCATCTTCCTTGGGAACACCTGTGATGAAGCTACTCCAAGAGTTGTAGGTTGAACCAAATGACATCCAAAGAAGAATCAACCAAATAATTCATTTACAACAAACCAGGGAAGAAGTGTACATCAAGTCTCAGGTTGTGCAAGAAAGGATCAAGAAGATTTTTGATAAAAGAACCAAGGCTAAGGATTTCTACCTTGGGAACAAAGTCCTAAAATGGGACTCGAGGAGGGAAGATAAAGGTAAACATGGAAAATTTGATTTCCTTTGGAAAGGCCCATATGTCATTTATGCTTTCAGAGGTAAAAATGTTTCTTCCTAAGAAAAATGGATGGCACAGAAGCAGAAGGTGGACCAGTGAATGGTCGAATGCTCAAACACTATATTGAACCTAGCTACTAATTTCACTTCTCATTTGTACATAATTTATTTTCAAAAGTCTAGAGTTGATTCGATGGTGATTTGTAAAGTTGAAGCCCAGACAGAAGGCCCTAAGCTTTAAAGGTTTTACTGTCATAAATATTAATAATGCAGAAACATAAAGGGGAAATGTTGCAGGGTAATATCACAACAATTCACAAGGCTACTGATCTACAAAGTTCTCAACATTTCACCAGGAAATGCCATCCCCAAGTGGAGCCACAATTAGGTTCCCATACCAACAGGAGTCATAATTTTGAATGACTGAAATTAAACTTTGTAATATTGTACATACCTTTGATTTTTACAAATGTTTTCCATATTCAAAAAATAAAAATAAAAAATGTAAAGAGGATATGTCCTAAAAAAATAATCAAAGGACAAAAAGAACAAAAAAGGTCAAAAAATATGAAAAATATGAATCCCAAGAAAAGAAAAAAAATACCATGAAAGTGAGCAAGTCAAAATGCCACTCCTATTTAATTTTATGCATAATAAATGATTGTGTGCAGTTTGTGATCCCTGCCACAATCCATGATAGTCAAAATGTTTGAACTTGGCTAGTTCATGTTTTCAATTCTATGTCTATAGATAGAGAATAAAAATCTGACCAAACAGTGTAACCTTGGCAGATAATGAGATAGTAGAGTAAATAAAAGGAGCTCAACTGTTTAATCTCAGCCCTTGGATGAAATAAGGTTAGATTTAGATAGTTTGTTATTGTAAAGAAAAAGAAAAAATATTTGATAAGGGTTTGCAAGCTTAAGTGCACCTTAATAAAGTGAAAAAAAAAATGGTAGGGAAAAGTAGATGGGTAAGTAGAAAAAGGGTTGCAGAAGTATGATGATTGATTATACAAAAAACATATTTATCATTTTCATCATATGTTCCATATATGAATGGAAAATCAAGAATGCAAATGGATTTCAAAGTCAAATAATTAACTCCCCCCATTCATATCACCTTTTTACTTAACTAATTTCCAATAATAAAGTTCAAAGTACCTAAAGCCTTTAAGTGAAAGAGGCTTAAAGCATTTCTCTGAGTTTTGGAGGGACCTGACCCTCGGCTCAATGACTTATGGATATCAAGTATTGGATTCCCCTCATAAAAATTCATTTCCTCCTTCAGTTCATTCATTTTCCTAATAATACTCCTTTTCCTAAGGTTAAAACACTTTTGCCTTGGAAAGAATTTTTCCCCCACATAAAACACTTTTCATATCAAAAACCCACAAAAATGCTTTACCCTAAGTATTAATGTAAATATATGAAAGACATGTGATTCACAAAAAAGCAGTTGCTTAGTGTTTTTCCCTTTTCCGCTCATTTTTCATATTAATTACTAACTTTATTATATTAAATCCCGATAAAAACCCATTTTCATGTATATATTTAACTCCTACGTGTTAATTAACCCTACAACCCAGTTTAATTATAAACTATGATTTTCACCTAAACCCTGACCAAAACCTTTAACTAGTTGATCTGCAATCAAAGTTAATAAAGTCCCCTTTAATCCTCCGTTAATTAGCATGATGGCCTATCACACTTTAAGCCGTCATTAACCCCTGAAACCATCGTAATTAAGTGCCCGACGGGCCCCCCACTAGCCTCTGTACAGCTTCCCTGCCCGACCACCATGCGATCGTCTCCCTCTTCATCTGACAACCCTCGTCCATATTGGGCTAACCCGACATCCGTCCATTACCCACCTGATAAAGTGGTTTTTCCCCCAGCCCCCGATGCTATGTGTCATCCGATGAATGGAATTGGGCGACCCTTCCCAAATACCACTGAGCGCCCAAAGGCGATGCGAAACAAACCATTTATTGCCCTTTCGCTACATGTTAAATTAACCACTGTTCACCCCATACCCGCCGAAACTAACTTTTTTCCTATAAAAGTCAAAAAACTCCAAATTGTTTGTTTCTGCTCAATTTTTGTTGGATCAGGTGCACAACAATTAAATAAAATTAGCACAGCATTCAATCAAGCACATAAACAGAAATATTTAACGTGGTTCACCCAACCAATCTGGGCTACGTCCACCAAACATAGGCATCAGGAATATATTAAACAAATTGGAGATTACATCAAGAAATCCTCACACTCTCTTAGCAAATCATCCGAATGATTGCGTGTTATATAGCATAGAGAATCTAACAGCCTCATAACTCCCTCACATCAAATATAGGAGGCATTAACTCCCTCCCAACAACCTGGAGCTAATTTAGGAACTGAATCCCTATTGTTGTCATCCTTCAGAGATTTTTGCCTATTTGACTAAAACAGAAAATCTCAACAATCTCCACCTTGACAACAATTCGCCTGATGCCCTGTTATTATTATTTTATCTTTTCTGCAAGCCAAGAGAAGCCAAACACCAGCGTAGCTTCTCCAACAAAACTGGTTTCGTGAACATGTCTGCACAGTTCTCCTTTGTATGCACCTTTTCAAGAGAGACTCCCCTTTCAGTGATAACCTGTCTTACAAAATGGTACTTAATTGGAATATGCTTTGATTTACTATGATAGGCCGGATTCTTAGCCAAATGTATTGCACTTTGACTATCACAAAGTAACCTGATGTTGTCTTGTAACCTACCAAACTCACCAAGCAAACCTTTCAACCAAACCGCCTCTTTGCAAGCATGAGAAGCAGCAATGTATTCTGCTTCAGTAGTGGACAAAGCAACAATGTTCTGTAGCTTTGACATCCAGCTGATAGCTCCACCTGCAAGAGTAAAGACGTACCCTGAAGTTGACCTTCTCTTATCCAAATCACCTGCAAAATCGGAATCAACATATCCGCAAACAAATTCACTACTCTTATTGTAAGACATACAATAACTACTTGTGCCTCTCAAGTACCGAAGCACCCATTTCACTGCTGACCAGTGTTCTTTACCCGGATTTGCCATGTACCTGCTGACAACCCCAACTGCATGTGAAATATCTGGTCGAGTACAAACCATCGCATACATTAAACAACCTACTACATTGGCATATGGAATTCGAGACATATAATCCTTTTCTTCATCTGTATTAGGACATAAACTAGAAGAAAGCTTAAAATGGGAAGCTAAAGGGATCGACACAGGCTTCACATTGTTCATACCAAACCTCAAAAGTATTTTCTCAATATACTTTTGTTGTGATAGCCATAGCTTACCATTTCTCCTGTCTCTGGAAATCTCCATGCCCAAAATCTGTCTTGCTGCTCCTAGATCTTTCATATCAAATGTCCTTGCCATCTGAGCCTTCAACCTGTTGATTTCTTCTATGTTTTTGCTTGCTAAAAGCGTATCGTCAACATACAATACCAAGATAATGAATATGCCATTATTCAACTGTTTGAAATAAACACAATGATCATATCCACTTCTAACATATTTCTGACTCAACATGAAAGAATCAAACTTCTTATACCACTGCCGAGGCGACTGCTTCAGGCCATATAATGACTTCTTGAGCCTGCAGACAAATTTCTCATTGCGATGCTGAACAAACCCCTCTGGTTGTTCCATATATATTTCCTCATCTAAATCACCATGTAGAAATGCAGTCTTAACATCTAACTGTTGCAACTCTAAATCAAACAAAGCCACTAAAGCTAACACAATTCTAATTGAAACAATTTTAGCCACTCGTGAAAAAAAATCATGAAAGTCAATACCAGCTTTCTGAGAAAACCCTTTTGCAACCAGTCGCGCTTTGTACCTGTCTTCCATATCATTCACACCTCGTTTCAGCTTGAAGACCCATTTACACCCCACATTTTTCCTACCTTTCGGAAGCTCCACCAGTCCCATGTGCCGTTTTTACTCAAGGCCATCATTTCGTCCTTCATGGCTGCTTTCCACTTGTCACTTTTCGAACCTTCTATTGCTTCCTGATAGCACAGAGGTTCATTGTCATTAGAAGTAAATGCAACAGAAGTGACATAATCATCATACCTTCTCGGTGGCCGTTTGATTCTTGTTGACCTCCTTAAGGATGTTTCTAGCGCTTCCTCGATTGGCTGACTACCACCTGTAGGAACTTCTTGCTGATCAATATCTGAGACTTGTTCATGATCTAAACCTGAACCCTGTTCATGTTCTGATTCTGAAACCTGTTCATGACTAGTATCTGAACTATGGTCATCATGACTATCGTTAGAAATGCTATCAAACTGAATGTGCTAAAAGTCAGATAGATCATCCTGTTTCAATCTACTATCTACATCTAACTGTACAAGAGAGGATTCATTAAACTTTATATCTCTGTTGATGATGATTTTGCGGGTAGTAGGATCCCACAATCTATATCCCTTTGTTCCAA
>APFE030326895.1:0-10925 GCA_000404065.3 Pinus taeda | reverse complement strand
TCTTAGCTTTCATATCTAGTAAGATGCCTTTGTAAATTTTCATTACTCCACCTTGAATTACAGTTTTATATCCATTTGAATCAAGTGCTCCTAATGAAATCAAGTTTTTCCTTAAATCTGGTACATGCCTCACATCAGTTAATATTCTGGTTGTCCCATCAAACATTTGTAGTTGTATGCTCCCAATCCCAACAATATTACATGTTACATCATTACCCATGTACACAACTCCATCATTAATTGATTTATATTCCTTAAACCATTTTTTATGGATACACATGTGGTTTGATGCACCAGAATCTAACAACCAATGTTGGCCATGATTTGACACATTAACTGATAATACTTCATCACTCATACCTGAACCAGATGCCGAACCTGTATCTGTCGTATTTTCCTCCTTCTTCTCTGTCGAAGACTCTGCTTTTGAAGTTTGCTGCTATTGCTTCCAACGGTTCTTCTTTAAATGTCCTAATCTGCCACAAAACCAACACTTTATTTTACTCTTCTTCCCTTTCGACTTTGAACGTGAGTCGCTCGGCTTCTTGGGGTGTCTTTCTTTCGAACGACCTCTAACCATCATAGCTTCTGATGTAGAGGTTTCGGAATGCGACCTCCTCCTTGTTTCTTCCGATAATAAGGATGCAACTACATCATCAAACTCAATAGTTTCTGATGAACTAAGACTTATAGAAGTAACAAAATGATCCTATGACTTGGGCAACGAGAACAATAAAGTAATAGCTTTATCCTCGAATGGAATTTTTACTTCTATACTTTGTAATTGCACAAGAAGAGTATTAAAAGCATTTAAATGATCAGCAATCGATGTACCTTCCTTCATTCGCAAACTGTACAACTGTCGCTTCAGGAGAATCCTATTGGTTAAAGATTTGGTCATGTACAGTTTCTCCAGTTTCATCCACAAACCAGCAGTTGTTGTCTCTGACACAATATTAAATAGGACATCGTCTGCCAGGCATAATCGAATGGCACTTACAGCTCTTTCATCCATTTCGTCCCACTCATCGTCTGTGATGTTGTAAGGTTGTTTGGATTTACCCATCAAAGCCTTTACCACGCCTTGTTGGACAAGCAAGTCATGCATTTTCACCTTCCAGATCTCAAAATTATTCTTGCCATTAAATTTCTCAATTTCAAACCGGGCACTTTGAGTTTTCGCCATTTGAATCAACAAAAAAACACAATAATCTCCAATATCCAACTAGCAATAAAAAAAATTGCCTATGCCTTTGTTTTTACACAACAAAGAAAAACTGCTACCTCTGTACCTTTGCCTTTAAAAAACTGCCCTTTGCAGTTATTTAAAAAACTGCCCTCTGCCATATGCACTTCTAAAATAATATACGTCCTTTTCAAAAAGCTTCAATATCCCTTATAACTCCTATTTTTTGTTTAACAAATAATTACGTACTCCTTTTCGTTTAAAGGCATTAAAGTAAGTACGCACTCCTCTTTGTTTGGTTAATGGCATTAAAATCATTACTGAATTTCCTTTGATTATTTGTCAAACGGATTCCTTAATAGGACCAGGCAACAGTGCAATTCCAAGTTTTAAATCAGCAGAATATATTTGAATCTAGCGTATGGTGGGAGAAGATATTTCGGCAGGCTTGGCTCCGAATCCCAAAGCTACAGTTAATCCGAAATAATGAATGATTCATTCAATTTAAAGTTCAGCTTGTTTCTGAAGAAGTTTGATCCCCCGAAATACAACGCTTGCATTTATTTAGAAATATATATACAACGCTGGATATTGTTGGACAATGCACGGTTTCATTTGATAGGGATTGCAGCACGGTTTCATTTGAAACATAACAAGATAAAAAACAGTGTTAACTTATGAGGCAGCGTTAACATAAAAGCCAGCGCTCCATAGCAAATTATATCCGGGCAATGACATTCGTGCAATTCCATTCTCAACGCCCCATTTAATATTATATGAAACAGTCACCATTACGCAGCACCAGCAATTAAAACAGCGACCAGCAATTAACAACACACCATTTAATATCAGGATCGCCTCCAGCGCCTTGGTCCACCAGCGCTCCGGTCAACACAAGTCCGCGCTCCCTTGCTCCACGCGCAGATTTTACAGTGCTCAGCGCGCACACGCAGCAACAAAACCTTCAGCACCACGCTCCCTCAGCGCTCAGCTGCGCTCCACCTCCAGCAGTCAGACACACACCAGCACCTCCAACATGCTCTGATACCAATTGTTGGATCAGGTGCACAGCAATTAAATAAAATTAGCACAGCATTCAATCAAGCACATAAACACAATATTTAACGTGGTTCACCCAACCAATTTGGGCTACATCCCCAAACATAGGCATCAGGAATATATTAAACAAATTGGAGATTACATCAAGAAATCCTCACACTCTCTTAGCAAATCATCCGAATGATTGCGTGTTATATAGCATAGAGAATCTAACAGCCTCATAACTCCCTCACATCAAATATAGCAGGCATTAACTCCCTCCCAACAACCTGGAGCTAATCTAGGAACTGAATCCTTATTGTTGTCATCCTTCAGAGATTTTTGCCTATTTGACTCAAACAGAAAATCTCAACAATTTTCATCTGCAAGCCTCTATATGCATGCACGACACTTGCAAACATCGAAGTCATCAACCTACGTACAATTGCACTCCAAATACGGTACAAACCACCCAGTCAACCTTGTAGCCTATACAGAGCCCCTTCGACCACTTGGAGTCACCAGCCGCCCTGCTTAAAACCATTTCACCCCAGTTCCAGGTATTTAAACCAGAATTCATCAAATACCCTATCAATTTCAAAGAAACTAGTTCTTGAGTGTTTTTAGTTAAGTTAAAAATTAATTAAAGATACTCAATAACTCAAGCATACTCCATGTTGAATGTTGTTGCCCTAAAAACATTGCAAATTACCTTTCCCATACTCAAATCCACAAGAACCTGAGAATGGTTGCCCCAATTACTATGGATATGAGACCCATCTCTATACCCCATTTAGACCTAGACCACCTCCCACTAGCTGATAAAGATTTCCATATAAAGGACACCTCTGTCCAAGAATCCCCACTCAAAATGTACTGCCAAAGTAGGGATAAATACTTGAACCATGGTGATGAAAATGGTCTTTTGGAGTCCAATTTGCCTAAGTACCATTTCCCCCAAGTCCACATTTTCCCATAAATTGTGCATTACTGCCATGCCCACTATATTCCAAGTCAAAGAGAAGTCATGTCCCTTAACCAAGCCATACTTTTCACTATCACTGTAGAATCCATAAATGAAATGTTACAACTCCAACCTGGGAAAAACTTGACTCCTCTTTCAATTGGAGTGTTATTAGACCAGTTTCCTAAACTTACCACTGCAAAATTGGCAGAGATGTTCCAAATTTTCATAAGAGAAGAAAAACACATCCCAAAGGATCCTCCTCCATACGTAGCTACCATTTTCTCCCCATGGGGGAGGAATATTATGGCCATGATATCCAGTGCCCTAGGTTATACCACCACTGAATATATTGATGAGATTGTCTTAGCTTTCATGTCCATTTGCACTCCAGGGTAGCCTCCTGCTGTTATCTATGACTATGACCAGTTTATATCCAATAGATGCATGACCAATTTCTCAGAATGAATAATGAAAGAGTCTTCAAATACTCCTTTGTTTTGTATCACCTTTTTCTATATTACCAGTCAGACAAATTCCCAATCACCCTTCAGAAACTTGACACAAAAGGTTGCCCCAGATCAATCATGTTTTAGACCCCATTAATCCACAAAATTCAATCCCCATATTCATATGTTGACTTCATTGACTTATTTGTACATCCAATCATGACAATGTTAACATGAAGCCCTCCTCCAAGAATCAGTTCAGACATTAAAAGGGTCCTTCAATTGTCAAAGCAGACCAAGGTGGGTGATTGGTACTTATACCAAAACCATATCGAAATCATAATTTATGGTTGCATGTTGGCACCATGCAAGCTTCCAAGATACCTCCCAATGAGGTTGTTTGCTTTAGAATACTACAGGCATATTATCAATGTAGATGAGACAAACTTTGTCAATCCTAAGAAGAAGGAAAACTTCAAAATAAAAGACCAACTAGGCCCATTCATATGTAACTCTAGGGAAGCAGGCCATGAAGCAGATGTAATATTACAGAGCATGAAATTCCAAAGAAGTTTTGTTTGGAGATATGACCCTTTGGAATTCATCTCCAAGAAGAGGGAAACGGTCAAGCTAGGACCTTTCATTCACCATCCCATACTTTAGATTGAAGCCTATGCCAACCAATCAAAATGGTTGGAAGGAACCGTAGTTGATCAAGACAACACCAGAATAGACATAGAGAATGCTCTAATCGATCTGGAAAAAAAACTTGATGAGGGTTCTTTCCTGCAAGTGCCAAAACAATCAAGTAGGCCAGAGAAATCAGACAGGTCAACGAGATAAGAAAGGCCAGAACCATTAGAAGGACCAAAAACTATTATAAGTACCCATCTAGTCATGAAAACTCCTAAGAATGTGGAGAAGATCCCAAAAAGAAACAGAGAAGGGGCTTCCAATTTAGGAATGCCCACCTCTGGTTCGCAACAAGAATCAAACAAGAGGCAAAAGCCCAATCCAGCCTCTGAGAAAGAACTCACTAAAGACTTAGTTTACGTCACAAACATAGATGATGAAAGAAGTAGGCCCACCACTCCATCTGGAAGTATGCAGGAGCCTTCCACATCACAAACTTAGATGTTGGTAAGGCAGCACAGTGTTGAAGTATCTTCCTTTAGAATGCCTGCAGACAAAGATCAAGATATCAAGGAAAGATACAAAGAGATCAAAGCCATAAATGAGAGGCTTAAGGCCCAAACATATGCCAGTACCTGAAGATGATCCCTACCAATCAAAAAAGGCTAATGTCAATCTTTGATATCAAAGAGAGGAAAATGCAGATGACTTTCATCAAGCCTACCACTTAGCAGTCAAAAGTAACATCAAATTTTAAAAAGGTAGATTTTGAAGTATTGGCAAGGGATATTCATCCCATTGACCAGATTGAACTACACAAACAAGTAGGGGAGATGATATACTCCAAATTGACAAGAAAGGCCATAGCTGCCCACCAATTACAAAACTCCTTAAATAATATGTCTGCACAATTCCAGTTGGAGAAGGCCTCGTCATAGGACAAGGATACAAGAATCAAGTCCTTAGAGGAATTAGTAATTAAATTAGAACACGATTCCAAGGATATAAAAGCTATAGAGCAGTTGATTAAGAAGAAAAATGATGATATTGCTACACTTAATAAGAAACTAAAGATACCCCAGCTACATCATCCACAAACATTAGAAGTCCTAGAAGCCCAACAAGGACATGAAGAGATCATGGGCTTGGTCCTGAAGCTAAATGATCAACTCAAGGAGACAGAGAATGAGTTGGACACTTTAATTCAATCGAAGCAAAGTGACTTGGCCACAACTTCCAGAACTGCCATCCCTACGGGTCTTCTCCACAGCAGTTCCTATACACTAGCAGCATCACTGACACCCATAGCTCCACCTGCCACAACATTGCCAGTAATAACAAAATCTACTACAGCAGCAGCTGCACCAGCAGACAAAGCAACATAACTTGTTAAATCCATGGAATATATGTCTATCTAGGCTACAGAGCTGAAAAGGTTAAAGGAAAAGGTGGCAAGTTTGGAAACTAACTGCAAACTTTCCCGACTCAAGCAGAAATAAGAAACACAAAAGGCCTAGAGAATGGGTGAGAGAATCAAAATCCTGGAGAAGGATTTAACACTGCAGAAACCACTTGGACAAACCAAAGAAATGATATGGGCCAATATCATTGAATCTATCAATGATATTTGGCCATCAATCCAAGTAATATTTGAGCAAACAGAATTAGTGAAGATAGCTACTGAAGCTATCCAGAGAGTAAAGGAAGAATTGGGGTATAAAATAGAGGATGCCAATCGACTCATCCACTTCCTAAACACCAAGAATAGATATGAGCTCCATGAGCTTAACATAGAAGATATGACTAAGGCCATTCTAGAAATTAGTAAGGTTCTTTCCAAAAGGAACCTTATGCTCAACTTAGAAGAGAAGTGCCACAATATGTAGGTAGCCATTGACAGAATCATGGCTAAGTTCCAAATTTTGAGGGAGAAAGCTCTTCCCAGTCCTATGGTCATCAATGATAAACTCATGACCCAGCTGGACTATGGTGATAGACTAAGAAAATTGGCTAAGGAACGAGCCAGTTCTTTATCCATTAAAACCCTGCCAACAGGCAAAGTGTTATATGACACATTTGAGAACTTTTTTTTCCTGGAGCATGAGGTGAAACATTTGTTCCTCACTAAGATAAATTTTGCAAAGTATACTAAAGCTGGTGAAATCTATAGGAGAATGGTGAATTTAAAATTACCTGATGCAGAATGGTGGGAAAAAATGACAGATTTATTGTGATAAATTTACATCAGAAAGTTACTGCACAGTAAAAATGAAGGCAACCAGGCAAAACAAGTGAAAACAAGGTAGCAGGTTCAAAGAGTATCAGTTGAAAGATGAAAGTAAAGAAGATTCCAGCATAGAAATGCCACAAATATCAGCTAGCTTAAAGGGCTCCAATTCAACTGTAACAGCCAACACCACCACAACAAAAGGGACAACATGAAGTAGTTCAACATCTGTCTCTATCTTCATGCAAGAAGATATTTATATTCCCTAGATTAAATCTCAAGTTGTTTTGAGATATTTTGTAAATAGTTTTGTATATATACTTCATATTTCAAAGTATGTGGTGTGGATTCCAAAACATTTCTATAGAATTTTTCTCCCAAATCAGAAATTCTATTATTTCAATGACTAGATTGGCTTGCTAGATCAAGGAATAAAGATCAGATATTTTACAGGATTCTTGTGTAAAGTGAAATATAAATAACTATTCTCTCATGTTCAATGTTGTTTTTCCTTATGTTTTTTCCATAATCTTTTGTGTATTTCTAAAATCAAAATGTTATAACATGGAATGATATTTCAGAAATTGCTTAAATGCACTCTATCTTGACTGTTATGCATTTTTGTATGTTTTCTTCACAAATCTAAGTTAAGGAATTCTTGATTGCTCCTTAGTTTAGGTAACCTCTAGTGATCTATAGCAAAGGATTCTTAATTGTCGTTTGTTCATGATTATCCCCTGTTCTTCATTCTGATCCTGGTCCAAGGATTCTTAAATGCCCTTTCACCCTGGTTAGAATTACTTCACCCATTAGACCTTAAAATTTGCATTTTGCTTTGCTAGCTTGCCCTATGAACATTCCCTTTAATGAATTGATCCAGTTATGCTATCCATTTGTTAACTCCATATCCCAATGGCTTGAAGACCTAGCTCTATCCATCTGCTTTAAGAATTCCACCACCCAACCTTCAATTCAAAACCAAAACCCAACAAACACGAAGAGCTAGCCTAAAATCCCATAAAAGACAAAGCTAAATTATATAGAGAGAGCCCTCTCTGAGTCATAGGTTGGCTAGAACCTATACTTATATTTGTTTGTGGTTACCTTGGTTTCTTCCTTCTTCTGATAATTTCTAGGGATAATTTTGAGTGACAACAGAAGTGTCTCTAAAATTCTTTTTATTTCTTGCCTTTTTTCCTCGCCCAATGTGCTTTTTGATTTGACAGTCACGCTGCCAATGCGTTTTTTATTAAAACAATCGCACTTATCCATTGTTCAATGCCTGTTTAGTCTTAACAACCGTGATAATCCCTGAGATTGTCAAAAATTTAGGGTTTCTCTGTCAAAATCTAGTGTTTCTTGGCCCCTGAGGCCTTTTTCCATCTTGTAAGCTTGAATTTGTTAGTGTTTTTTATTTATTGTCTTGATTAATTTGCAAAAAATTGTCTCATTGTCTATGAAGTGAAATCTGATTGAGTTCTAAGGTTTCTAGTCAATTGGTCATCTCTTGTTGCTTGTTAGTGTCATTGAGATGCTAGATTTTCTTATTGATTGAATGTTGTTTTCTATGGAAATCATTGAAAACATCATTTTGCCTTTGTTTCAGCTTGTCATTCAAAATTTACTTTTCGTGGAAATGCATTAGATTAGTTGCATTGAAAAGTTATTTTTTGAGATATATATTAAAAATAGATCACATTTTTTGGCGACTGAAATCTAAACATTGTATTAAGTGCATCAAATCATTCAAAATGAAAAGAAAAGCATAGTTCATATAAGTGCATCTTAGTAAGTCAAAATTATTTTGCTTTCGAAAATTTGCATTTAGGATAGTGAGAAGTGAAAATCATTTTTACTTTTGGCATTGCATTTGGAAGACGAAAGTGAATGTCAATGGAGAGCATGTTGTTTGATGCATTTTTTTTTTATTCATTATTGATTGAGTTTCTTCCCTTAATTAGTCTAAATTTCATTGAAGTGGAAATTTTCCTTTTTTCATATAGCTGCATCTTGGGGATTCAGGTGACATCGTTTTGAGCTCAAAACTGAAACATAATTGAAGATAAACATTAAAATGTACTCAATTAACCTAAGGAGCATTTGGAACTTAACGAAAACCATTTAGAGGTCTAGGCTAGAAATATGTTTTGACGTCTATAAACCTAGCCGTTGTCGTTAACTGCCTACATTGTATCTCAGGGGTGAAATCTCGTTGCATGTATGGAAGTATATAAGAGGTTCTCTAGTACTATTGGGTATATCATAGGCACTCGAGTATGACAAGTATATGGGAACAATCTCATCGAATGGTTATGTATTAGAAAACACTAACTCAAACTTGTGGTCCCTGTACCATCGTGTATACATTGGGAGACCCCACTAGGTTGTTATCCTTTAGCCAAAGGTAATGGAGTCAATCGCCTTGTAAATGTCATACACAGAACACAACATTTGGGGGGATTGGTTGTCATATGTTAAGTCCCTTGTTTCGACTAAGCTATATATTGCGGTTTATGGATACTTGGTAAACCCTTTTGCTTAACTTACCCCTCTTTTATTTATGTTTTTGCTAATTTCTAAAATCAATTAATTGACCGCGAAAAAACATCCTTCCTGTGGAAATATCCTTAGTAGATATTAGGTTGATACCAATGGCAAAATTTCTTGAGTCTACCAGTTAAGGAAACCCCTCTGACAAGAAACCTAATCATTTTCCTTCTTTTGGAAATATTGGTGCTCCTTATATGGAAATGTTGTCCCTTCATGGATTGACCATTAGTCTCCCAATTTGGTTATTTTCAACCTCGTTGATTCCGAGTGTCCAAACTATTTTTCAACCGAGTTCTCCTCCACCTGAACAACATCAACCTCATGTTGATCCTAAAGTTTACCCCTCACCTTCTTCACCTGTTTATTCACCTCGTTATTTCTCTTTGCCTGGTGAAAGTATGGATTCTATTAACCGAGAAACTAAGAAGAAGAAGAAGATGGCGAAGAAGAATAAGTAAAATAAGCAAGGGGGAAATGAAGCAGCCACTGCTATGAATGTAACTGATGTGGAAAAATATTCAAACCAGCCCCGAAAAGTAAAATTCCATTGCATGTTATGTAAGGGTGATCACTTTCTTCGAAATTGTCTTGTATTCCTAAGGTGTTAGAAATGTGGTCCACAGTTTCACATCGACATTTGTCATAAGACTTTGGAGTTCATATTGGTGATAGACCCTCAACTAGTAATAGTAAAGCTCATGGGAAAAGTAAAATTTCCTAGTAAGTTGTGTTAAGGTAATCATCCGATTCACCTTTGTCCTCTTCTCGATGAGGCTTCCAAAGAGTTGGAAAACCTTACATCTTCCCAACCTTGTCTTTTGGTTGGTTATCAAAAGCTTTCCTCTGATCCTTCACTCGTTGATCAAGTGATTGATCAAAAGCCTTATTTAGTCAACCCCGATCTCTGTCGAAGTGAGTCCATTCTCAACCAACCATTGGTTGAGAAAATGGTAGACTTGGCTCCACCTTTAGTTAATCGTACCTTTCAGGTAGAGAGTGAACCTCATATTGCTCAGGTTCTTCTGGTGTCTTCAATTTCAAATGAATTGGAGGGAAATCCTCTCGTTCTTGATGTACATGAGTGTAATTCTCTTGTTCCCATTCCATGAGAGGGAAACTCTCACGTTCTGAAGGCACCCCCTCGAAGTAGTTCAGTCACTTCTTTTGATTGGATTTGGCTGGTAGGATATCATCTTCCATCTTATGTGCCTTCCAGATTATAGTACAGACTTACAATATGGCTGCACCTAGCACAATCACAGACGAGGGCACATGTGTTAGCATTATGTCCTCAACTGCTTGGCAAGCTTTAGGTTCTCCTCAACTTGTCCCCATCACCTACAATATGTTAGCTTTTAACAGAGGAACGAGTCTACCGCTAGGGATCCTTCCTAAGTTACCTATTATTTTGGGAGGAAAGATTGTCTATATAGACGTGATGGTTGTTCAAGGTCCTTTAGATTCTAATCTACTCCTTGACTGTGACTACATTTATGTCATGGGAGCTCTTACATGTTCTCTCTTTCATGTGATGTGTTTCCCACATGGAGGAAGAATTGTGATCATTAATAAACTTACGTTCATTGGGCCTGAATCAACTCTTAATCAACCATCATCCCTAAATGGTTCTTATGTGCAAGCAGTATCACCCCCGCCACATGTTAATTATATGGCTACCTATTCCATGCCCACATCTACTAATGATCTAGTAGGTGATGTAGTACATCATGTACTCGGGGCATTGGAGCCCAATTTTTCCATTGGGTCCCTGGACATGTATCCCTTCTAGACTATTAGTCTCCCATATGATGAGGAACTCATAGAAGCCATGGTCTCTTATAGTCCATGATCAATTTCATGAGCATGGTTCTTTTACTT